>JBAJNP010004035.1:0-35652 GCA_036877545.1 Yasuhikotakia modesta
CACACACACACTCACACACACACACACACTCACACACACACTCCTAAATGCAAAGCTAGAGCTGTTTTTGAATAGGGTTACCATGGTTACAGGCCCATATAGTTGGCGGTACAGTCTGTCGTGCGTATGCATTAGGGAAATGTTTTCAGAGTTAATGAACTTATTAATGAGCCTGGATTACGTTTAAAACTGATAACACAACTGTGTTTTGTCTCCAGGAAACACCGTCTCCATTAAGCTGCTTGTACTAGAACAGCACAGATACAGAGTAAAAAAATGAGGCCTCCTACAGGCGGTGCTGCCCAGCTCAAAATAACCACTTCACTTAAATCAGAATGATTTTTGGCCGCTGGAGATGTTTGTTCATCCGTAAATACCAGAGACATGTCCCAGAAATCTGCTTCATCTAACAGGCTGTGATCTGATCTGTGTGTTGAGAAAAATAGCAGGTACGATTTCATATATGCCATTTATACGTCTTGCACTTATTCTCTTTAAACTCATTACATGGTAATTGGTCACTGCGTCTGAGCGACTGCCAGCGATTCTGCCTGTTTAAACATTTCACTCTCATGATTAATGTCTTTGTCTGTTGCCGGGAGAAACTGCGAGGCGAAGAATTTATTTCTCACCCAACAGAACATTAAAAATCCAAATGAATATAAAAATTCATAAATGAATCAGTAAAAACATCAACAACACAGAGACGAGGTAGCGTCACAGCAGCAGAAGGGAACAATCTAAACATATATAACTGATGAATCCTTTCATTAGTGTTACAGATGCTTTCATGTGACACTTAACTACCACAACATTAAACTGATGAATTAGCTGAATGTTTGGTTTGAATGTTCTTAAGTGTCTTATATTGTTCTGTGTGTGTGTGTCTGTGTGTCTGTGTGTGTGTGTGTGTCCTTTCAGATACATGTGTGTGTATCTGGAAAGCTGTAGCACTACATGACTTTCTGCAAATGTAGAAAGTCTGCAAATGATAATCTCAGAGCAAAGGAGCCAAAATGAATTCCTCTGACAGCAGTGAATGTGCTGGAGATCTGTGTGCTTGTAGAATGAGATGATGGTTTGTTGGGTGGTAAATAAGTAAGAAAACTAACCTTACTCCCAGAGTCTTTGGTTCCACATTCACCCTTATCGTACCACCACTTGTTTTTCAGCTTGTCTAAGATGCCTTGTTCACTGAGTTTCAACACTGCAAGGTTTACAGGAGTTCTTCACGAGGGGAAATAACATAAATAACATGGCACTGTTATGTTATGTTATGTTATTAAAACTTAAACCTACCCAATATCTGTTAACCAAAGCGATACTGTAGGACACCTGGCCTTGTGTTGTTTATAAGGCAGAGAGAGAGAGAGAGAGAGAGAGAGAGAGAGAGAGAGGAAATGCAGGCAAGGCTCGCCTCAGCTTTACCTTTGACCTTAGACTGGCTGTTACCTACTGTTATCGCTTTGAGTAAATGGACACTCACTGTTCCAGATGCAGAGAGAGTAACCATGGTAACACAGTATAATCACAGCATGAAGAGCATTAAACATTGGAAAGATAATTTTTACACAATGGTGTAAATTCTGCATTTTCTAAGAATTCAGTGTTAAGAAATTCATCAGGAGAAAAAAACAGAAAAACAGGAAGAAGACAGTCAGACGAGAAACAACATCTTACAAACCAAAACACTTCACATAACCTGTAAATATATATTATATATAAATAAATATGCTGTTCTAATCCTGCTGCCATTTCAGTTTGTAAGATGTTAGCATGTCATCAGCAGCTGAGAAACTCAACTTGAGCAAATATCCCATACTTTCACTACAACACAAACCAGCTTAAAAACACACATCCTATAGTTTACCTGGTGAATTCTTAGCATACAATGTCACATTGATTTTCACTACAGAACTGATATGACTGTATTTTGCTGTGTAGTAATTGTATGGTATATTTGCAGGGATTGCTGAATAACTTCATTCATGAATTTTAGCTGCAATAAATGAGTTGTGCACACATGCAGTTGTGATGACATAACAGACCAGACACCCTCCACTCAGCAAAGCTCAGCCTACAGAACAGGCCGCCATCTTGAAATTAGTACTAATTTGTAATCATTGATGGGTAAGAGCCAATTACAGTAAGGAACTTGTTTTTGAGGACCAATGAGGAATGAGAAGGGCTGTCTTACCCTCATGATAGGCTGAACACAGGGTGACTGTTCTGCAGGTGAAAGAAGCTGGACAAAAACATTCATGAGTTAAGACATTCAGTTAAGACATACAGCATTGAATGAAGGAATATGGAATATGAATTTGGGCTCATTCATGTGGAGATAAAGTCCACATGTGGCACCAGATCCTCCATGTTTATTGTGCTCAGGCTGTTTTGTCTGAGAGTGATTGGATTTAATTTTGTGAGTGAGTGTTTATTAGAATTCTCTAATGGCAGCGATCAATAGAGCCTCAGACTGCCAAGCACACCCCACCCACAACAGTCAACCTCATTCTACCTCATTCCTGAAAGTTCTAGCCAAGAGAAGAGTCACCTCATACCTCACTTTGCCTCATTACATAAACTCCAGAAACATGATCAGAGGTCGCTTGTAAGTCAAAGGCTAGCAGATTAATGAGGCGAGGATGTGATTGGGCTAGACAAAGGCTGACTTTGGAGTCCCCTGCCCCCCCGCTGCCACACTCTCCTTTGTTGTACAGTCATTTATTTTCAGCTTTAACACCTTCACTGCGCTGCCTCAGGCCCGTGAGAATCTGCCCAGCAGCTCACAGTTGCTTTAATCAAGGGTCAATACAAGGGGAGAGAGTTAAGCGGTGAAGCGGACGGAGCGTTTGATTGGTTAATCGTCTAACCGTCAGAAGTGTGTGAGGTGTGTGTGGTGCTGAGCTGACAGACAGAAACAGAGAAGAGAGAAAGAAAAAACAGAGTGCTGGTGAATTATGGGATAGATGCAGAGACAAGAGACAAAACAGTTCATGCTGTAATATGACATGCCTGGCCACATCAGAACCCCAGCTAACAGCAAACGTTCCCAACGTTAAATGTTCTCTCATCTTATCTAAAATGTTCTTGCAGTAATGTTTTTTTTTTAACATTTTATACCATATTCATCAACACCAATGAAAGTGAAAAGTTTAAGAAAGTTTGACAAAAGTTCTTATAACCAAGCAAAAACGTTTTGGTTATTCCTAAAACTTTTAAAATAATATTTGTAACTTTTCACATCATTGAACCAAAAGTAAATGTTCTTACAACTTAACATTGTTAACTGGGACAGCCTCAGTGCAGAGAACGAAAAACTATTTAACAATTACAAACATTACACAACAATCAAAGCTCAGATCAACAGACAGAAGAGAGAAACAGGAAGAGGAGAAAATTGATCAGAAAATCAACAGCAACAGACATCACAATGTAAAAACAAACAACAGCAAATTACTGCAGCAGAAACACAACAAACCACAGCGACTGACCGCACAAGACACAGTTACCTTATCATGTCTCACAAGAGACAGAGAGAGATGAAAATAATAAAATGATTTAAAGGGTTTGTGGTAGAGAGAGAGAGAGAACAGTGAAGTGTGAGAAAACAAACACATGAAGCAGAGAGAGAGAGAGAGAGAGAGAGAGAGAGAGAGAGAGAGAGAGAGAGAGAGAGATGGTGGAATCAGGGTGGGTGGAATACCATAACAACAGAGGGAATTGTTATTTTATTCCACCCACCTTAATGCCGACCCTTTGGGCGTGGCCACGCCGTAGCCCTTGGAGTCCAGGTTCCCTCCCACCTTCATGGTGTCACACGGCTTCCGCTGCTCGATGTATTCGTTCATCGTGGACTCCAGCAGAAAGGCAAACTTTCCCTTTGACTTGCGTACGCGAGTCACTCCATCAGGAGTGGTTTTGACGAACACAGACGGCTCGGCAGACTTCATGTAGGACCACATCTTCTCATAGACCGCGAGCTTTGATCGCTGCGAGAGAGAGAGAGGGAGAGATTAATACAGTGACTAGAAAAGCAGATAATATTAAATATCACATACATCCAAATTTGGCAAAGTGACTTACAGCACATTCAAGTTACACATTTAATCATCACATGTTTCCTGGCAATCGAACCCACAACATTTTACACTGGTAACACAATATTCTACCAGCTGAGCAACACAAACAGCATGTTCCCGCAACACTAGCTTTAATCCTGAACAATCATCAGAGAAGAAACATGCAGGATTTAGAAGCTGAAGCTCTGCTGTCACACACTTTGTGATTGTGATTCAGCTGAAAATCTCTGGCCACTTAAATAATCACCACAAGGTCACAGTCGTCGTGTGGAAGAAGACTCAGATGTTTGGAGATGAAGGGGCGCATCGTGATCTTCTGCACAACTGCAGCTCTTTCACAACATCTCATTTCACGACACAGATGTAACCACACAAAACCTCACACCTGAGTGAACAAGTGCTGCTTGTTAAAACAAATCAAGTGGCTCCAGACATTCCTAAACATTTCAGCCCAACTCCACACATTAAAATCCCATTTAATTGCGAGTATTTTTCTTATAGATCATAATGGACCTTTTGCCAAACAGTCGGTCCTGTAGTTTCTCAAGTCTCATAATACAGAACTACATGTTTCTTTTATTTTTTGTGCTACTGGGATAATTTTGGACACATGCACAAAATGTACCTTAAAATAAACAACAGCGCGCAGCTCAACAACACAATAACTCACACTCGGTTTGAACAGAAAGACAGGAATAAATTCATGAGCTTGTAGCTTTACTAATGCATGTAAATGTGCTGTAGTGAAATTTATTCTCCTGTATGTAAGACTGATGACAGCCGACGCTTCATAGACCAAAATCTTCTGTGTCCATCTCCTGTGAGAGTGAGTACATGTGGCCATATCATACGCATCTCAAGAGAAAATACACACCTACTTTATTAGGACAAACACAGACAAGCGCTTTTATAGGACACAGTTATACACACACACACACGGTACATGAAGTAGGTTATCTTGACCTCCAGCCAGCTGGTATGTGTTTAAATGTGTGTGTGTGTGTGTTTCTTTCTCCTGGGAGCTTTTCAGGGAAAAACTGAAGTGTGAAGCCTGTTTGCAAAAACTCCTGCCTTATAATAACATGCATGTATTGTCACATACATGCTTATGGTGGTTAATTTGTAAAGCCACTATAAATGAATTATGTGAAGGACAATATAGTTACTTCATCAGTATGTTACATTTGGAAAAAACAAAACATATGATCTAAATTTATATATAAGCTGCATACAGTATCAGTTTTTGACTCTCTGCTGCCATCTCTGTCTGAAACATGAAACTGCAGCTTAAATTATAATCATTATAATGATCTTACTGTTGTGAATCAGGCCAGCACTGATCTGACGCGTTTAATAACTGATTGTTTGACCAAATAACGTTGGACTGTTTTGGTGGAAGATAAATTAATATTGTGTTTATGTTTTTAAGGCATTTAATAACACCAAAAATAACTAGCAGATGCTCTGCAGTATCCAGGAGCCAGAGACCCCCTGCTGAAGACCACTGCTTAAAAACTGAATGAGTTTCAATGCTTCCTATAATGCAACATGTTACTGCTGTAATTATGAGATATGAACACAAGGTGGAGACTGTTTATAACATCTTATCACATCCATCCATGCCTGCTAAACGTTTACCTGTAACTGGTGCTAGCAGTGCAAAAAGTTATGGGTTCAAAACGCACATACTGATGTAGGACAGCTTAAATGTTATGTAAGCCACTTTATATAAGAGCATCTGCCAAATACATTCATGTAAAGAGACGAAAAACTCATGACAGGCAGATGAGCAGAAGGTCACTGTATTTCACATTATCTCTGTGTCTTGAACATTCAGCAAACAGTGCTGTGAGAGTAACTGATTATATCTGTGTGTTTGCATATAACTGCTTTCACACAAACACACACACACACACACACACCAGAGCAGCATTATGACATTAAAGTGGAATGACAAGATGATCTCATCAGGAGTGGTGCATCTGGGTCATACTAAATCCACACAGACACACACACAGACACACACACACACACACACACACACACACACAGCCTCTGGTCATCTGAGATAAAAACAGTATCTGGCTGTGATTCAGTAAAATCAAAGATGGAGGCTTACAAACAAACAGCGGGTGTGTTGTCAGTTCTGATAAACTTTCCCTGCTCCGAAAAGTATCTTTGCAAAGCCCGTCTACAAGATCTACAAGCACTTAATGTTTGAGATGCCATTAAAGTTTGGCTTCTGAAGGTTTGATTGTTTTCATAGAACTCCATTAGCTCAGAAACGTCTCTTTTATTTGACACTCTGACAACTGACAGCTGCACTATCAGTTACTGTATGAGACAGTCTCTGTACTCACTTCATTACTATAGCAACCAGTGAGGATTCACTGGACAAACACAAATACACTGTCTAGATTCACATTCACACATTAATTGCAAAATCTCACAATCCGGATTTAAGTGAAATGTAAACACATATGGTACTGAGATATCCAATCCACATTCAGGACTAAAAACTTGTCTAGTTGGAGCGTAACACAATGTTGACTGCCCTTGATAAAAAGCTTTTTTTCTCAGTTGTGACTAAAATGCTGTTAAACTTTTAAAAATTCTACAAATCATCTGCTCTCACCCTGAAAAATTCTTTGGTGGAACCGGAATCCAGGGTTCCATACGCGATCTCTGTCTGTTTGGCGAGGTCTTCTGCGCTCTCTATCGGCGACACCATCCGCTCCACAGTCAGGAAAGCTGCCAGATTTGCAGTGTAAGATGAAATAATGATGAGTGTGAAGAACCACCACACGCCCCCAACTATACGCCCCGACAAAGACCTGAGAGAGAGAGAGAGAGAGAGAGAGAGAGAGAGAGATCTGTGCATTCTACAGTCAACTTATGGTGAATATTAATTATTTTAATGAAGTGATACATCAGAGTGATACACCCTAAACAAATAACATATACGCACCCTGAAAGACAAAAACAAACATTAAATGCAAAGATGAGGGGAGACAGAGACTGAGAACGTGCTGAAAGCTGCACCAACCTCGGTGAAATATCGCATCCCTGCTGCATGAAAGCCCCCAGAGAAAACCAGAGGCTGTTAAAGATGCCAAAGTCGTTGGGGGGGTCGGGAGGCGACTGCGGATCCTTCACTTCCTCAGGCTCGTCCAGGTGCCACTCGTACGGACTGAAGCGACTCACCAGGAACAGAACCACGCTGACACCGATGTACGCAAACACGATGCACATCCAGATCTCGTAGGCCAGCGGGTCCAGGAAGGAGAAGACTCCAGGTTTGGACTTCTGTGGCTTCTTGATCATGATGGAGATGCCCAGACTCATGAAGGGCTTGGAGAAATCGATCACCTCCTCCCGGACGAGGGTGATAGTGAGAGGAGCCACGGCTATATCTGCTCTCTGGAACACAACAGATGGAAAGTAAAGCAGCGCTCCAGTGACACTGAAGATCTGTCTGTTTCAGAACAAAATACACACACTTGGTGGAATCAAAATTTCATGTCAGCAAAAAAATTAACATAAAAAAATAAACAAATCAACAGTATTAAATGGTACTTCAGCAACAGAACTGCATACAGTCTGTAAACCGACTGCCATTTTAGGATGTGAAATTATTCTTGATTATTCTGTAACTGAAATATTCTGGGGCTTTTATCACCTAAGACCATGACTGAAGACTCAGATGAGGTCAGCAACACTGGAAATATCTTCATTTAAAATCATATTAAAGATAAGGAAGGCAATTTCACACAGACTAGCAATAGCAAGATAGCTTTGAAATCACCCTCCCTTCAGACACCTTCCAAAGCCACGCCTCCTCCAGTAGTGTCAGAGGTATGCAAATACAGTTTGACTGACAGGTAGGACGTCCTATCATTGCAGTTAGACCCTCATCCTCCTACTTACTCGTCGTCTTCATTTTAAACACTCACCCCATACACCAGCTCCCCCACCATGCCGTTCCAGTTCTTGGTCTCGGGATCGCGTGCTCCATATTTTCCATCAGCCACAATGGACAGTTTGTATTTTATGCCCACATGCTTGGAGATTTCGGAGGCCAAGTCCACGCAGTAACCCTCGTACCGATCATTTCCTTCCAACTGCAGATAATTCCTCTTGTACATCACATACGGAGCTTCCTGTTAACCAGACCAGATGAAGTTAAACCACTAATCCACCTGCTACCACGTGGATATGTCTGCCTCACATACACGCTTTATTCTCACACATTAACATGCACGGTGAGTCTCATTACATCTAACTGACAGCCAAAGGCAGCAATGGGAGACTCATTTCAAGTATATTTTGAAAATAGATTTTGTGTTTGGAATCTGGACTCAGTGTGAATTCTGATTTCTTGAAGTGAAGTGAGAGTTGGAGGGCTCTAGTGAGCTACAGAGCACAAATAACTAGAGACATGGCTCTTAAATCTGCTTTAATATTATCAGATATTATCAGATCAAACTATTACAGCTTCAACTTCAGTCAGAATCACATCAAACAGTTTCCATATCTGGTATCAAAACTTTGTCCACACAGCCTTTGCTGTTTTCTCCATTATTTCTCACAGCACACATGCCGTATTGATACTGAAATGTAAACTGGATCAGCTTATTTGATTTATGGAAACAATCAAATATGTGGCGAGTTCCACTAATCTACATTTCATCTTTTAAATCTGTCCTTGAGCTCATCAGAGTCAGACGGAGGTTGTTGATATTCCTGCACATCCGTTTGTTACAAAACCTTAAACATGTAAGCTGCTGTTCTGTATTTACAATTCATTTAGTAGTTTTTAAACATTTTAGATAGCAGATCATTTCAAACTGCCAGTTCTACCTCAAAACACTTGCCTGCAGTTTTAATTGGTCTATAAATAATCTTCACAGCCTTTATCTTTATTTTGTTTGTTAGCTAAGACAGATCATCCACTTACATACTGACACATAACTGTCAGACTCATTTCTGGATGAGTTAACAGAAACACTTTATCAGAAAATAAACTCTCTCAGTATGAATGAATTCATCTGTGCATTGATTCAATTTGGTGCTTGTCGAATAGAGAGAAAAGCTCTGAGCTTCAGTCCACATCACATTTATCACCTCACTGGCTCCCTGCTGCTATAAGCATGAACAGTTTAGTCACTGTTTAGAAGTAAATGGAGATCAATATGGGCTCTGATTGGACAGCTGGAATTAAAAACAGCCTCAGGTGATCTGAGGAGAACCAAAAACTGAAGACAAGATCCTCAGCACCATACGACAGCGTTCCTGACCATAGGTGAGGAAACCTTCTCACAGGCGTCTGCTGCTCCTACAGCCCAGAGTCTGAGCCGGTTTCATACTTACATTTGATGAAGGGTTAAACAGAAGCAGAGAGAGTTTAAGCTACAGTCAGTATTGTGATGTCACTGCTACCACAGGCCACCGGGATGGAAGTCAAAAGCTTTGGCATTCACACGGATACAGTTGAAACACTCGTCTGTGATCGACTGTTTCAACAGGTAGTGAGTGAGTGCAAAGCAACTCAAACAGAACAAGCGTTCTGCCCCCTCAGGGGCAACAGTGACAGTAATCCTGAGAGGGCAGAAGATCATGACTGGACATGTTTACAGCAGTTTTAGACAGTGTACCATAATAGTAGTGATCACAATGGTTCTGTTTTCCACAGAGGACGACTGGTTGGTCAACTGCTGCTCCACTAAATAAACAAACTTCTCATATTCGTTCCAGTAGCCAACCTGCAAACAAAAAAACAACAGTAGAACTAAAATCAACTAATCATAGAGTGACACGAGGGAGTGGTAGGCGGCACTAACCTTTTTGGCTCCTCCTACATTCATCTCATAAACATCAATGGTGTAATTTAATCGCCGCCCGAACGAATCAAACTGAATATTTCCAGTCATGCCCTCAACCTGCACCTGCAGGGTAAAACCAGTAACACAACACTGAACCAGTATTACACAAATAAACACAGATCACCACAGAAACCCAGATAACAGAGAACAGTTTTAGAATGTTATGTGTCCCACCGTTTTCAGCGCTCTCTCTATGTCGATTCCCTGACTCCAGGGAACAGCCGGATTGGCGAGGCAATCTCCCGCACTTCCTCTGCGAGAAATATCCGTGCGCTGATGTCTGAGATAACGAAACGCCTCAGCGATCACCAGCACAGCATCATGAGTGAGGGCAGAGGTGTACTGAACATTCAACACAAACAGAAACTATTAAATTATGTCAAATATGTAATTTAATCAACACAGGCATAAAAATGAGATGGTTATTAACGCTGCTGCATCAATGCCACATTAACTCATCAGAACATGTCAGCATAACTTACACATAATAACGCACCACAAATATTCACCAAAGACACAATTAAACACATAAAGACCTTCAGTGACGCATTACTGGACTCTGGAAACTCTCTCTCATCCAGTCGGTTCCAGCGCTGGAGAAACTGCTGGACAATCGGCCTTTCAGAGTCTATGATTTGAAATCCAGTTACGTTGGCGCCGCCCGAGGACACCTTATCCAAACTAATGTTAGAGAACCCCTGCAGACAACAACAGACAGAGTCAGAGGTGAAGGGTCACCCACAGATGCAACAAGAGGGGCTCTGTGTGTGTGTGTGTTTGAGTGTGTATCTGTGTGAGTGAGTGTGTGTGTTTTCTCACAAAACTAGCCAGGATGTAGTGATAACCTCTGCTGTTCTTTCCTGAGATCACCACCTGCAAATAAACGAATAAAAGAGTCACTCAGTGCTATCTCACTGTATTCACACCCTCATAACACACACAATCACACCATCACTCATTATTACACACATTATTATTCAGTACCATAAAGCTTCTAGATGAAGTTGTGTCCTAACTGCAGGCAGGGACATTTCATAGACTTCTACAGTTTGTTACACACAGCTATTTACAAACACTAACGCTAACCTTAAGCAGGGTAAAGAGAGGCAGGGAGAGACAGAGAGAGAGAGAGATCTTTTTTTAGTTGTCGCACTGTTCCCCTGTTACAGAACGCTGTGAACTACTTCCACAAACACACTCACATATTATTTTTACCCAGTGATTTCAGCTCTACTCTTTTACTTCCACAAACTGAACCGTCTCTGATCCACAACATCTATCTGATCTGACCATTAAAAATAATTTTTGATGTAACTTACTGTTGTCCTGATTTTGAATTATTCAAATTCCTGTTAATTTATAATCTTAAGTGCCACCTTCATATTTACATGACAAACGATGTTTTACCTCACAGACAGACAGGCAGACAGACAGACTGAGAGACAGACAGTTAGTGTGCTTACGCACCTGCTCCAGTATTCTGTTAATCCGTTCAACCTCACAGTCGATAAGGAAGCGCTTTTCCTGACGACGGTCCATTTCTTCAATAATACGCTGGTATTCCAGAGGATCCACTACATTCCCGACGGAACGGGCCGTAACCTGCCAATTATTCATCACTGCAGACTCCATTATGGCCTGGAGGATGGAAAACCCTGAGAGACAAAGGAGGAGAGAATAAAAACACAGGGTGTGTGTGGAGGGGCAGATGTGTAACGGGGGCAGATCTGGGGCAGAATGATGGAGGAAGAACCGCTTCTTTTTTCAAACGGGGCAACTGCTGACACAGAGCAAATCTGAGGACAAGAGACAACTGCAGCTCTGATGTTAATAATACTGATGCAGAACACATTTTACTTTTACATTATTACATATTTTGTGTTTCATGTACACTATAGATCTGATCCACTCAGATAATGTATTTTATAAAAGTCTATGTTACATGTTACAACCTTTTGTCATAAATATGCCTTTATATCTTAACACGGAAAAACACATAAAACTTTCCAGAAGTTTTTAGGCGTCAAGCTCAAATACACACACACGCACACACGGAGTCATCCCTGTCCCATTCTGTCTTTCCTCTGATAGACTTTATTATAGGACAACACACACACACACACAAACAAACACACACAGATTTAATTAGCATGTGTGCTGGAGGACAGGCCATCAGGGTGTTTAGCTGGGACCAATTAATCAAGACTGACAGCTGGCAGAGAGATGAGACTTACAGACCCACATGCATACAGTTGAGTATGGTGCCCCTCTGAAGCACAGAAGTGGAGCCCCCCACCCCAGTGTTTTGGGTTTGCATAACTCTGAGAGAGTTTCTGCCTGTGGTGATGTTGAGAGTTTTAGAGTTTGGCATCGCCTGCAAAACATCCTGCTGGTTTTGATGGATGATTTTAAGGGTGGTGAAAGACTGATGTTTTCTGCACAACACATAAACCCTGCATACAGTGTTAAGATTAAAGAACTTTCAGAGAACATTAGCTAACATTCAGAAAATGCTTCCTGGTAGCTGAGAAGTGGTTTTCTTGGGATATGGATATTTATGAACAGATATTAAGCTCTGGAAAAAGCTACCAAATCAGACACCTTCAATTTTATGTAGGAGAGGACAAAAAATTTAAAGTCCCACAGACTGTGTGTGTGTGTGTGTGTGTGTGTGTCTGAGTGAGTGTGTGAGAATGTGTATAAGTGTATGTGTGTGTGTGTGACTGTGTGTGTGTATGAGTGAGTGTGTGTGAGTGAGTGTGTGTGCGTTAACTCACCTCTATCAGTGTCATACAGATAGACAAACTTCTCCCATTGGTAATGTTCTAGCAGACTGAGCAGCGCCCCCTTGAGGCTCGGCCTCATCTGCAAAACAAACTGCACATCTGTGTCGGTGGGAAATGATGGAGTGATGAAGGAGGTGTGCAGAGCTCCACAGAACGACGTTAGTGTGTTCTGTGACCTCCTGTCGTAGAATCCAAATATTGCAAACACACCCCTGGAGAACTGAGAGCAGACTGCAGAGAGAGGAGACAATAACACACAGCATTACATACAAATGAGACACATACAACTACAACACACTGCATCAGAACCAATTACATTAGCTGTGTTTTGTTCAAGTTAAGACAAGACAAAGCATGTTCCACGAGTTGCTGTGAAATTGGAAATTGTACCATGTGTGTGCTGGTGTGTAAGAAAGAGAGGGAGAGAGAGCATTCTGTCATGTTTTCTTTCCATATTGATTGCTCTTCATTGGAAAACCTCTCTCACCATAATGCAGAACAAATGATCACAGCCGCTCTAATGGAGAGAGAAAGAATCGCTGATCTTTCTCTCTGTTTTTCAATTAGAAGTAATTTGTTTCTGTCCTTTTGCATGACTGTCTCCTCATTTCTCTCATTCAGTCCCTCATCTCTCACTCTCTGTTTTCTCTTCATCATTTGTTTTACTGACTGAGCGAGCAGATTACATCTGTTCATTGCCTTTCTGTCCTTTTCATCGGTCTCTCTAATGCTCTAGCGTGAAAAACCACGAGAGAGAGAGAGAGAGAGAGAGAGAGAGAGAGGAAGAAAAAGCGGGTGAAATATGACCTGTTTAAACACCCTCTGACCTCTACAGTTTCTCTCCACTACCCAGATTGTCTCAATTAAAACCACTGGGTACACAACCTCTCAAACCTTTACACTCTCATTTGTCACACACACTCACATACACTCACAGTGTTGCACAGATGGGCTCACACACCTGATCAACACAAGTGTGAGATTCAAAAACCTCCTCATAGAAAAATATGAAAGTGTCTTTAGTTATGAAGTTCTCACACTGTTCAAGCGTTTTGTCCTTCCTGTTGTGTTATTTATGGACATGTTTTTAAGACTTAAGAGCATCTCTCTGGTTTATTCATGAAATTTTAAAAACACGCTCAGAGTCTGAGAAGTTGTGTGTCTTCCATCTTTGTAAAATGATGGAAGTGTGTGTGTGTGACTGCAGCAATAACACCCATGATATTTTTCTTGGTATCTTATGTCAGTTACATTGAAAAGACTCTTAATTCTGAGTTTTCCAGTATGTTTCTATTAACATTTGGAGTGTTGAGGCTCCGAGCTCCTGTGGCCTCATGGGACAGAATTGTGTCCATCCGACATATTTAAACATCTGACAGGAAGCAGTGGACCATCCAGGTGTGTCACCAGCTGTTTCTCACATACTGAGGTTAGAATATTCCTTACACACACTGACTCTCATCTACTGTACTGCTTCAGACACACAGACTGTCTCACACACAGATGAAGAGTCAGGACAGACAGAGACACAGAGTGGTAACAGCTGTAAACAGACCTTTAATAATGATGCTCTCTAAAGCGCGCACACACACCACACACACACACACAAACACACACACCACACACAATGCATTAAATCTTCCACTGGTTTGGACATGTGTAAAAAAGGTCAGCCTGCATCTCTCTCTGCATCTCTCTCTCTCTCTCTGCGTTATAAAGAAAGATCTTCCACAGGAGTTTTTACTCTCTGTTCCACTTTATTGCCAATTTAAATCTAATATCACTCTTAAATCTTCTTTATTTTTCATCTAGTCCCAATGATTCTAAAGTTAAGATTAAATGTGAGAAAGACGACGAGAAGAATAAAACGAAACGAACTAAAAAAGTGAGAGTGAACGAGTGACAGAAAAACAGCAAAAGAAACAGAGGGAGGACATGAACACAAACGCTTCAAATCATTTAATGAATAGTAATAATAATGAATAGATTTTGCGGTACAGGTGTGAAGTTTGGCGCATTGGCAGAGGAGCAGAGAAACAGACTCACACGCGTGCGTCACGGAGAAGCTGTTGGAGGACTCCAGGTTATCCACGTTATAGTTCAGATGAAAGGGCTTCTCACTGATGTTCTGGTTGCTGTTGTACAGCTGGACCGCGAAGCGGAACGCGCTGTGTTCCTGCACCGTTGCGCGCATGAAGAGCCCACCTGCGGGCACAGCATCAGTTCAGACCTGTTACAGCCACGGGTGTCACTCATCACTCTGTTACTCATGCACAACTTCTCATTTATCAGCGGGGGACGCAGCAGGTAGATTCGGGTGTGATGGGGACCCGGCGCGTGTCCAGGGCAACAGTTTCACGTTTTGATCAATAATAATCGATTCACTCACCGATGCTGATCTGATTCGGGAAGCTCGCGTGTGTTTGCAGCACCAGCCACGGCAGCAGCAGGACGCTCGCGTGCGCCCGCCGCCGCATTTTTCCTGCGACCTCCGCAATCCTTCAGCTCACGCGCAACATGCAGCCGCGGGCGCGAGGAGCTCAATTCCCCAGATGTGCAGCGGCTCGTTACGGAACGCGTCGTGCGGGATCGACGCGGGGCACGAGCGGACAGCTGGAGAGCTTCTTCATTCAGGACCGCGCGAGACCCAAGATCCAACTTGATGTGACGTGGAATTACAACAGCGCCCGCGTGCGCGCAAAGGCACGCGCAACCCAACACTGCGGACCAGTGTGCGCGAGGCGTGCGCAGCCGCGCGGCGATCTCCGCGTTCGTGAAGAAGACGGTCGTTTATATAGCGCTATATTTTACCACGGCTCTCAATGTGAGATCCGGATCAATGCAAAATATCGATCAATTAAAAGAGACTCACATTACAAGTATGTGAAGCGGCGGGCATCGAGTTCATAGCAGAATATTAACACTTCATGGCGAGGCATTTGTTAGAGAAACGCTGCACTGCGTTCCTGTGAATGATCCACATCTGTGTGTGTCTGCACATCATCTTTGTACCCCGGGGGAGACCATCAGAGTCAAGACATTTTGACTGGTTTTAGGGTTAAGGCTTAAATGAGGTAAAGGTTAGGTAGTTAGTGAGGGTTTGGGATTCTATTGTGTTAATGAATTTCCTCACTACAGCTGTACAGACGCGTGTTAACAGATACAGGTTAAATAACAGGTAAAGTTACAGTTACTGGTAAACTGACAGGACAGATTAATCTCTTCAAAAGGCCCCATTCACACAGTAAAGACAGCAGGTGAGCTCTAGTGTCTCCAAATGTCTCCACACATCTCCACACATCTCCATACTGCTTATAATTATTCTTCACTGTGAAATTAATTACTGACCGTAAGTTATTCATCAAAACTCATACATGCCCACAGAGCTCAAGAGACTGAGCAAAGCTACACACACACACACACACACACACACACACACACACACACACACAAAGAATCTCTCTCTCTCTCTGGTGTTCATGTATGTTAGTCTAATAACAGATGTAAAGTGTGTGTTCATGAAAGCAGCTGATTTCAGGCTTTAATGCCTGAGAGTAAAACTGTGAGTCACCAGATGTTGCTGTTTTAATTCTCATCTGTTTCTGAGTCTCTGTTGTGTGTGTTGGGTGTAAGTGTCTGAACATTGCAGATATACATTTATGCTGATGTATATATACAGATATGCATTTAGTTATTGTGGCGTTTTTAATTTAATGTATTTTGTTGCAAGCTTTTTATTTTTAAATAACATGAATATGTGTGGGTGTGTATTTAGTGCGCAGCTGTCACAGTAATCTCACCGTAACAAATGTGCAGGAAGTGATGCGATGTTAAATGTGGCCAGTGGCATGAGCTGGTGGGCAGCCGTCCAATCAGACGCAAGCACCACGTTTCCCAGCAAACCGCTCCATTTTCACACTGCAGAAGAAATCAGACAAACCAGTGAGAATGAGACTCATTCAGAGTTTCTTCAGAGATATCAGTGCCGATTACGAATCTGAGGCGTGAAAGTGATTTCAAAGCTAAAATCCCCACGGCTTTGTGATGATAATGATGGAATTCCTGGAATTTCCAGGAAAAAGAGTTTAACAGGATGAAACACTAGCAGCTCATCTGCAGTTTCCCTCTGGACCAGCCACAGAACATCCTTTCTGCTCTTCAGGAGAAAGGAGAGATTTCAGCCATAACATCATTTCACTGCCTCAGACTCACTTCAGGAGAACACTTACAATACAAACATTTTCTGTGTGTGTCTTTTAACACACATCTGCTAGCTGTAAGGTCGTGTATATGCTAGTTTGTGCATAAACAATTACAAAATTAACTAGTGTAAAGGTTTTAAATACAGTAAATAAACACTGAGGCGGCAGCCCTCCTCACTCAATGAACATTTGCCTTTAAAACACAGTCAGATGTTGCCTTTGAGGGGTATTTAAAACAGAATCAATGAAACACTGAACGCATGTGTACAGCCTCAGGGAATTACAGTCAATGATGGTAAATCTAGTGACTGCATGAGGAAAACAACTGCACAACTATATCAGAACTCTGAGATTAATTTGGCCACAGTGATTTTCTGGAAACAATCTTTATTTAGATCGCATATAAGTGTTTTATTTCAGTTCTTGAGAGAGAAAGAATAAAGATAACTAAGATAATAAATCACCAAACAACATCAACAGCTTTTAAGTCTACAAAAAATAAACATCACATATTTTTGATGCAGACCAGCCACTACGGAAACTGGAGGAGAAATGTGAATAAAACAGGCTGAGAGCGATGAGATATTTGACGGAGCACTGCACACATGAGCAACCTGAAATCAACACAGGAGTGACGCAGTAATTTGTCTGTGTGTGTGTGTGTGTGTACCCTTCACTCACACTCCATCACAGGAACCCATGGCTGAATAAGCATGTACACACACACACGCAGACACACACACACTTAACAGCCATCACTCTTTTTCTCTATTTATTCTCTGAATTTTTTTCCAGGCAGAGATTCCTCAGTGCCGGTCCACTGAAGCATTAAAACACGCCCTAAGCGCGCTCACACACACTCACACACAGACAAACACACACACACTCACACCCAGACAAACACACTCACACACAGAACACTCAAAAGAATGAGAGAAACTGATTTTTTATATTTACACTTTTATATTTACACTTTTAGTCAGGCACTTTAATCCAGAATGACTTTCTCTGGAAATTTAACCCACAACCTCTGCACTGCTACACAATTCTCTGCAACCTGACATCTACTAACAGAGTCACACGCTGTTCAAATGAATATAATATAATGTAAAATACTAAATGACTAATGACAAAAACTGACTTGTTCAGATTTAACTATTGATTCAACAACAATCCAAACACATTCACGCAGCTTTGAGTCAATATCACACAGACACACACATACTAAAGAAGATTGCTTAAAAATCAGGGCACTGACTGCTGCGGAGTACAGCACAGGTTTATTTATGACGCTCAACGCCCTGCCGATACAGCAACACTGTACGGTTCATGCTAACATACTGAAGAACAACCTGCGTTTGTGACATCCAAATCAAGATTCAACATAAACACTTCATGAACACACACACACCATGAACACACACACAGCTAGGAGCAACGCCATGTAAGTTAATATGACTGATCTTATACTGAGGATTATAATTAGCTGTTTTCTCCAAGACCGTCCCTCTGTTTCAAACACAATCAGCCATCTGTCTGTTCATTTCTCTGATATCTCACCACAAACCAGCAAACTTTCAAATGTAATTGATATATCACTGATCAGAAATATACTGTCGAGGGAACGGCTAAAGAATATTCGGTGACACCGCGATAGGTCAGCTAGAATGACGACGGCTCTGATGACATCACAGAGAGCAAGAGATCAAACTCCGCCTTTGGTTAAAACACAACACGAGGTCTCCCTCCCACATGCTCTCAGAAGAAGTTTGAGGAGCTCTGAGATATAAAAGGAAATAAACCCTCATACATCATTAAGTTTCCTCAGTTAACTCCCTTAGGGGAAGCGCTGGGGCTCTGACGTCTCCAAGCATTCCACTGTTTGCCCTCTAAGAGTTTGTCCCGGGAAACTGCTCTCCCTGTCCTTGTACAGCTTAAACAAACAAGCCCTGTCAGCATCTCTCCACCCATCTGTTTGAGGTCTGAACCCACACTGCTCAGTGCCCTCGGAGAGCAGAGACAGAGCGAGCGTTTAAATGCCATGGGTGGTTTTCATGGACAGAATCTAAAGTGCTTACACTTTCAAAGCTGTCCAGCTGCAGATTAAATACAGGTTATATACAGCAAGGTCTTGTGTAGTCAGAAGAAACACCCAAGAGGCAGTTTGACTAACATATAAAGAACCAATCACATTCCCCTTTGTTTAGCGTTATGTTTCCAGGCAGATAGTTAAGTAACACAGCACACATTCTCCCAGCCATATTGTTCAATTCAACCAATCAGATGATGACTTTGAAATTCCTGAAGTGTATCTAATAAGTTGTGCCATATGTGTCGGATGTTTACGCAACTGCCCGTGGGCACTCAGTATGTATCCTTCAAATCTTGTACGGCAGCTCTTTGTGCTTCAGAAGAAACTCACAGGCCAGCCGCAGTTCAGCAAAACCGTTACATGAGCCACGTCACTTTTCATTAGGAGAAAGCATCTTAAAATAAAAAGCTGTCTGTGGTTGATGCCTTTTCCTGTTCAACACACCCACACAGCGTCTCTCAGACACAAACACAAGCTGCATTCCCAAAGTTCTCTGAAGGTAAGTTCAAATTTTAATGGCGCACACATGAAACAAGTGCAAAGAACACAACCAGAAAAGTTATGACAGATATAAACACGTCTGTTCTGAACTTGTGCAGGAAAAACTGTATCAGGTCACAATCCATTTAGTTCATTGATCCTAATATTTCTGAGTGAAACAGGATCTTCAGAGGATATAAATATGTAGATACGGATACTGGAGTGACACTGAATCTGTTCACTGCAGCAGATGAGAAATAAACCTCTTCTCATCACTGCATGTTTATTAGATTACAGAGATTTTCTAAAAATCATCCTAATAAATAAATAACTGATGTAAAAACACCCGAGGAAAACTGCAATCCTGTAAGCTGTCTGAACTGCAAGACTATTCCGACAAAAACCACTTTCATTATATTATAAAACAGACATGAAACACCACGACAGAAGTCTTCATCATCCTCTTCCTCTGAGCTGCCCATCACTGCAGCAGTGAGAGCCTGCAGCACCCCCAGCAGAGCAGATACCACATTAAAATCATTCTTCACATTCTCAGCCGGGTTTGTGCTTGTTTCACATGAGACGCAGAGCTTATAATTAATGTTATTTATAATTATACTGTTTTCACACTCATAACAATACAGCAGAGAAGCCAGTGTGTCACAAACTCTCTAAATGTGTCTGTGAGAGAGCAGATACAACGTCAGTGCTTAAAACTACTTCTCATATCTATGACTGACATCACCATAATCACAGAGAGAGAGAGAGAGAGAGAGAGAGAGAGAGAGAGAGAGAGAAAGGAACATGGAAAGAGACAGATGTTCACAGATGACACATCTTCAGGGGATTGGTCAGAGAAACAGTCAGCTTTAATCCAATCATGAGAGTCATGTTGGTATTTAAAGCTTCTTTTACAATCTATGAGACCTTTTTCAAGCCAAACACAACATGACAATATTCCAGCCTTACAAGATTTCTGTGATAAAAATCAGGTGATGGGGGGAGATTTCACCACTTTTTCACCAACTTTTCACTGTGATATTTGTCATCAAATATCAAATGATACCCATCTCTGTTCATGTTTAAAGCTGCAACCTGTCTGAAATATACAATTACAGGTTTACATACTTTCCTTTACACACGTTGAAGTCAAATTAAGCCAGATTGACATTTTCTAGCTAAACTGATAAATTATTATTATAAACTCACTGTTGTGGATCAGGGTACAATAAGATATTGTGTTGAACTCTGATCTGTCATTTACATAATCAATAATTGATTTTATTTTAATAAAGTTACAGAGTGCAGCTTTAATATACATAACAGGATTTTGGTCAAATGAAAAATGCTGGAAAAATATTAAGGGACAGAACATTTGCTGTTGCGAATGGTTGGGACAGAAACTGGGTGAATGATGTGAATGATGCTGCGTGATGTCTGATGTTTCTCACTCACTTCAGCCGGATCAAAGCAGAAATAAAGGAGAACATGATGAGAGCTGGAGAGTCTGATGTCCTGAATGAGAAACTAATGACAGGCTACAGGGAAAGTTTTACCAAATAACCACCTGAACTTTCTTCATATTTACACACGAATCCGTGTCCAGTATGAACCAGTAAAACACACCGTTAGAGAAGAAGCTCTAAAGCTGAAACCATCACCTCTGTTCACAACATGAAAGCAGCAGCATGTCTGTGTTTATGACGCTTTGTTTGTTTGTTTATTACCTGACGTGTGACGCGTTCAGTCTCTCACGTTTTATATAAACACGTAAAGTTTAAACTTTCTGCGTCCGATGACGTAACGACCAAGCGCGCGATTGTCATGGCAGCGACTTCCGGTGTGACGCAACGCCGCAGAGTCGCGGCGAGAAGCGATAATACAGGATCCACGCGTGGGGGCGGGGCAAACCAACACGGGGCGTGGCTTCACAACCACCTACCCGCCCCCTTTTGCAGTTGATGCTTTACATTGTTATACAAGTGATTTGTTGTGTACGTGTTTGTTAAACCTTTGCTTCAGTGTAAATGAAGGCTTTGTTAGAACAGTGATCTTTCTGTTCATAAAGGTTCTCAGTCTGTGTTATTCAGTGTCCAAAAGCCTCATTCTAATATCTGCTGATCATTAGCAGAGGGTTTATTTTGTCTCCAAATATAAACACATGAAATGAAACAATGGATCTTATAAAGAGAATAAAAACATCTTGAATTTATGTACAATCCATCAAAATACACACACTCACACTTTATGGAATAACAATGACATTAACAAATATGTGCAACAACATATTAAATATGTGAAAACATATACAGACACATTTCCAAACTAAACTCAAGCTCCTTTAAAACACATTTCAGCTGGCATAAAAATCATGGTTCTGTTTATCAAGATTTTGCACCATTATTACAGTCACCATGGAAACAGCCTTAAGCTTATCATGATTTTAGTACACAAGCCCAAAAAAACCCACAACCTGATCCAAACATTAATGGATCAGACAGGAAACAATAAAAGAATCTTTCACAGTGAAGTAAACAAACATCAGAGACTCTCAGGACAGATGAAACAGCAACATTCACATTATATTACACATTATGTGTGAAACTAAATTATATATATATATTCATATATAATTCATGTGATTAGATATAACAATATATTTTAACAGATAAGTCTAGTATTTATAAATAAGTGAGTAAATTAGATTTCTTTTTAGGCAAAAAATGGTTCTGTAAATGGAAGCAGTGCCCTTTAAGAACTGAATTACACAAGATGAGGTCAGACCAAACATTATGAAATGACTGAACTGGATTTGGGACTTCAATTAAGAAAATATGGGCGATGCTTGTCTGGAAATCTGTGACCATAATGACCCTAAACACAAACAACACAATGATTGGATGAATGCTTACGGAGTCACCTATGATGGAGGTGGGGTCAAAGCAGTCTGGTTTCAGCTCTGATCTCCCACTGCGGTTTTTAGAGGCTATAAAGGATGTTGAGGAAGAATCCCACAGAACGCAGATGCAGAACGATCAAAGTTCCAGCCCAGATCACTCAGCATCTCATTAAACATCTAACACACACACACACTGTTATTGTGTTCCACATTTAGTGAAATGTTTAAAAAAAGTGACAGAATTTAAAAAATGTTTAATAATGTTCTTATAACCAAGCAACTTTTTCATATTCCTAGAATTTTCCTAGAATAACCGTTTTAACATTTTTTCAACAAATATTACTGAAATGTTCTTACAAACTGAATCACACACACACACAGAGGATAAAATAATGATGCTGTAAAAATAGGATTATAACAAAGTACCAGCTCCTAAAATGTAATATTTGAGGAAGACTGGATGAAATAGAATAACAGGCTGACACACACACATCTGTGAACACATATTGAGTTTGTATTAAAGCACAAGTTGTTATGCTCCTCAGCTGGTGGAAAACGGATTAATCTCATTTTTAAGGGAGTCGAGGCAGTTTTAGAGGGCAAGTGTCACATTTGTTGAATGATGTCTTGTTTGTTTACCTGTGCTGCTGTCCTCATTCTGCTCAACAAACACATGATCAGGGGAAAGTTGAGCAGTTCACTTTATAGAGACGCAACTATCAAAACAACTTTGTAAACGTTTTGTTACTTAATGAAATTCAAATTCATCTTCTGCTTCTGCTTTTAAGAGTCTATAAGTGTCTATCATGCTAACGGGCCCCCGGCACCACCGACAGTCATTCAAATCTGAAGTGGATTTCATTTGTCTGGTTTGTAATCACTCAATTCTAACACAATAATACACATTAATGTGCAGATTAATGTAAACAATCGAACCAGCATGTTTTTGAACTTTACAATTTCTAGAAACACTTTCAAATAAAGTGCATAATTGTTAACAAAACTCTCTAACAACATGAGTGAATAAATAACCACAATTGTTTTGTTCTAAAACCTTAAAGTGACTCCTAAAATAATCTTCTCCGTTTCAAAGAAACCAAATATTAAAATAAGACACTCCTGAAAACTAAATCATAAGTGACAGAAAACAGGAGAGAAAAACTGGTTTCAGGGAAAATTTAAACCAAGAAACTTTACTTATTGTTAAATTGTTTGGTTTATTTGAAGACACATCTTTCACAGACCAAATACTTAAAGCACATAAGAAAAAACATTTCAAAATAAATGAAAATGAAATTTATCATACAATTAAAAAATGAAACTTCTGTGACAGGAGCCTCATTTAACGTATTTCTCCATGAATTTCTTGTGAAATTCAGAGCGCAGCGTGTCGTTGATGAAGCGTTTCTCTTTACGAGATTCATCCACTCCTTTAGCGCAGTTCTTAAACACGACATCATCGTCCCACCTGCAGGAATGAGGTCATTTTCACTGCAGGTTAAACACTGTTTTACTGCATCATTCAATGGAGACACAAAATGACTAAGTTTAAAGGCCTAGAGAATCAGATTCTGAGGGAAAATGAAACCAACGCTATACTCTGTTCATTCATGACAAAGAGCTTTTAATGCGAGTTTTAGAACTGCTCAGCTGCACAGGTGCTTATAAATAAACTACCCATGCCTGATTCAAAATAAAAACTCTGGTTTCAAACAGAGTAATTTGGTTTTTCTAGCTACTTACTGTGACATAAATTTAAAGGCAACGTCAAAAACAAGATGAAAAACAATAATCTGTTGTTAGTTTGTACCTTCGTTTCACACTGAATGTGTTCTGGTTCTGGTTCTGGGGTGGCTGCTGCTGTTGGCCTGCCAGATTCAGCAGTGGATTCCCACTCAGAATGTTCTCCATGCGTATCCTCTCCTCCTCAGCTTTCTGTTCCCGTTCCTAACACACACACACACACACACATTACTAAAGTCCAGATATTATATATTGATTTCGGCCTGATTTCTACAGCCATCTGGTGTCACATAAATGAATTGAATGACATATAAATGTCTGTCCGGTTCACCTTCCTCTCCTGTTCTTCAGCTCGCTCCTTCTTGATCTTCTCTAGTTCAGCCAGCAGGGCGGCGGTGTCATCATCACTGTCAGAGCCAGAGTCAGAGTCATCTTCATCCTACACACACACACACACACACACATCAACAATCAAATCCTACTTCACTCCTCTATGGAAGAATCCAAATGAAGGCTGTGTACATCAGTGAGAGGATCATCAGCATCCAGGTTGGCAGCAGGAATCTGATCCAGGCGTGGACGCTTTGATGAGGATGAAGAAGAGGAAGATGAGGATGTGGTGTGTTCTAAAGGATACAAAATAAATGCCTTTACAAAATCATCCTTGATCCAACAAACAGAAACACAATAAACCCAAACATTTCCTTTCACCTCGTGCTCCTCTGTCTCTGCTCTTCACCGCAACTCTCTCTCTCTCCTCCAGCTCGCGTCTGAAATCACGAGCCCTCACCTCCTCCGGTGCGTCCTGGGTGGGCTGTCTGCAGCAACACACATCCACTTACAGAACTTGAGGAATATTTTAACATTCTGTCATTATCTCCTTACATTGTTTGAAGTTTAAAGGAGAACTTCTTCAAAAATATTTACTGAGCATCAAATCAAACAGTTAAAATACAACATGTATGTACAGAACACACGAGACATTTGTCATTCTGAACTGTAACCACTGTAAACAAGCTACACGTACTTGAGGCTAAATAAATGAGTGAAGCTCAGGTTTACCTGTATTTGATCTTGGTGTGTCCCGGCAGGTCCCGGCTGGAGTACTGTTTGGATAAAGCGCTCAGATCTCCTTCTCCCTTGCCTCGGCCACCCCTCGCGGGCTCAAACGTCGGCCTCGCAGCTGTGGTCATTTTCAGCGACCTGAAACATTCACCTCAACATCAGCAGATCTGCTCACACTGTAAACAGCCTCACGTCCACTGACTGCACACGCGTACATTTAATATGCAATGATATGCATTATGAAAGTAACATATTCTGTGCTGTTCACAGTTTCTGAGATGTTATAACACAGTTAGCGCACAATGACTTGTTTTCATGTTACTCACCTGTGTCAGGATGGTCGAAATCTCACTTTAAATGCTAATACAGCAACACAAGCAAACAGATTAATAAGCAGAATAAACTCACACAAAACAACTAACTTCTGCGATAACTGTAATGGGTTTAGTTACGTTGTTTTACACCGTATCCCAACAGCCACCGCGAAACGCGCGGTCACGTGACGCGGGGCTACGGCGGCTCAGGCGGAACACAACGCGTTTGGATTAAACACAAACACAATGTTTTCACATCGTACTAAACGCCTGGCGTTTAAAAATCGTGTATCTGACATGCAAAACACGTGTAAACGTTTGACCGACTTACAAACATAAAGGAAAGGCTTTAGTCGCTCTGGAAATAGAGCAAATTATGTGACCCACCAATAATCATTAAACCCGCAGAATACATTTAGAAAGACTTTAAATTGGCATTTAAAAGTGTGTACAGCTCATGATATGTTTAATTCACATGTATTTGCTACATGATTAACCCACGACATTCTGAGATCCACACTCACTGTTTCCTAACACTTAAAACCATTTATAAAGAGCACAAGTTTATAAACACACCAAGACAAACAGAGTATTTTACTAGCTTTAATATTCCTGAAACGGCTGTTACAGAAAAAAGGTACAAAAGTGTCTGACAGTAAAAAGATGAGAATGCTGAGGGAGAGAGAGATAAAGTCTCACTCACTGAGAGCAACGTCTCTGGGATCTGCAGAGTTCATGTCTGAAACATCACTAATACACAGCCAAACAAAACAGTGTCATCAGTTAATATACAAAACCACACAGCTGACCAGACAGTAAGACATGCAGTTATACAGTCTTTCCATGAGTGAGCAAGAGAGAAAGAGAGCTGAATTATTTTTTAAAAAATTGTTCAGTATGTGTCGTGTTTAATTCATAATACATCCAAACGTTTGTCCAGAGCTTGTTCCCATCCTTTCATCAGTTCTTAAAAGTTCAGAAACATTTTGCATATGAGATCTAAGGCTGCGTTTAGCCAGAGCTCCAGTAATGTCTCCGTAGTGTTACGTCTGTGTCGTATAAGTGAGTAACGGCCACTGAAAACAGTCAAAGAAAATGTAATGATAGTTTGTGATTTTTGCATGTGTGACATCATCAGAATAAACACAACACAGCGAGAACCTGCGAGCAATGGAGGTGAAGCATCCTCACAGCAATGACATACTGGGTCAAAAGATCGTTGTTATGGCGTCAGGTCATTGCTATGGTAACAAAAGTGAGCTGCTGCTGCGGTCAAACTTCTTGCCTTTTGAAAGCGCCGCGACCTGTTTCATCAGCTCTCTGTTCTTCGCCTGAGACACAAACCCACAATGAGTCAATAATGTGTGTCTGTAACAGTGACAATTCCCAACACTGACATGTATTACACATCTGTTGGGATGTGTGTGTGTGTGTGTGAGACCTGTTGCTGCTCCATGGCCTCTTTGTGTGCTTTCTCCATGTTGTTCATCTTCAGCCGCATATTTGACTCCTGATACTGAAAATCTGCCTTCAGTTCAGTCAGCTATAAAGAGCAACAGGTATTGCAATGTCATGAAAGTCTTTCAGATATTTCACTGATGGTTTATCGTCTGTGAGCTGGAGGCTATGACACTGAACCCTTTACCATTTATTAAAAAAAATCTTACTAGCAAAGTTTGTAGTTAATTCAACTTTAACACTGACTTACTAACCTGCAATTTTATGTTTCACACAGAGGTGGCAGTGGAGAGGCAAAAGTTATAAATTGCAGCTTTTAAGAATTTCTAGTGACGACTTAATGCTTAAGTAAATGAAACTTGACTGTGATGTTGACAGCCAATCACAGAAAGCAGGACGGCCATCAGAGTGAATTCTATTGGTGCGAGTCTGCTTCTGCATATGCCTCACTGCAGTCTCTGTACTAATAGATACCTTCCTGTCTCTCTCCAGAATGGTCTGGTCTCTCTGCTGCAGCGACCGTTTCAGTGACATCACTTCCTCCTTCAGCTGGCTGATCAAGATGAAGTTATCTGTGCCCCCAGAGTCCATCGACTGAGTGATGGAACTACTGGAACAAAATAAGGACATAAACCCGATTAGCACAGAATGTCAGCTGGTCTGCAGCAGGCAGACAGTGAGATGTTATTACCTGTCTCCATTGGATGGCTTTGTCTCTAGTTTCGGTTTCTTCTTTGGTGTTTCCTTCTGAATGCTAAAGAAAAGAACCCAGTTAGCATTGATCCATCACAACACAATCCTACAGCAGGCCTACAACTCAAAACCCAAAACAAACCAAATAAATACAATGTGTGTGTAGAAGAGAGAATCTCACCTCTGCTTCCACAGTCCCTGATCCTGCTCTGGACTTAAAGTACCACTTATTCTGTAACACAGACACACATGATAGTCACTGACAGGCAGCAGGTAGTTCTAAGAACTACACAATAGGAACAGGAAGCTGTGATTAAAGGAGCAGAAGGTGCACATGAGTAATTACTTGTGATGTGAGCTTCCGTGTCTGTGGTGCTGATGATGATGATGGTGTCGCTGATGTTCTTTCTCACTGAGAGAAGAAGAGTTGGAGTGGGAGGAGCTGAGGCCTTTCCGCTGCTCTTTTGTTTTTTGTAGGACGCGGCGATACGACAGCGTGCAGAGCCAACACAACAGCTTCCCATCCACCTGCACACAGAATCAACATGCGACTCTTCATCAAATGTTGGCAACAAAACAAACGTGATTAAAGACAAACACAGAGTTTTTGATTCTCCACAGAGCTGGGAACTGAAACACTGTCTCTCTCACAGCCAGTGATGCAGTGTGAGACGCAGTGTGTGTGCGGGGCTGTGAGTGTACCTTTCTCCTGCCCTCATCCTTCCTGTCGAAGGCACACTGCTGCTTGCACTGTTCACAGGTCTGTGGCGGGCCGTACTTCTTCTCAGAGTTGGTGCAGCGCTGACATTTGGTCCCAATGAACGCAGCGATGATGTTACAGTACTGACACGGCTTCGGCTAGTTGAAAAAAGGGAATATTTACCAACGACAACAACTCATGTTCATAAAGCAATGTTCACATTCAAACACACACAGCAAAGCAGGTCCCTCTACATACCGTTCCAAACTGTTTGACATTCTGCGCACATTTTTTACAAATAGTGTTGGTTTTACTGAAAAAAAAAATCGAGATAAAATCTTTCATTAGCAGAGATAAATCTGACAATAAATCTTTTCTGTGTTACGTTTTCCTCCTACCTTTCTTGCTGGAACTCTGATCTACAGTAGGTGCATTTAACTATAGGGTGTGCGATCCGACATTCCTGAGGAGGAAAACACACAAACAAAAATTCGACCTCAACATCTTGCTTTAAGGTTAAGCTAAGCCCAGATTTGTCTTCCGTTCAGGTCAGTACAGTTCAGGGTTTGTATCCAGGCAGGTTTCACGCCATATCTGTGGTGTTTTGCTGCTCTGTATATGACCACTTAACCCTGAGCCCTTTACACACAAACAGTGTGAACGTGTGTCTCACCTTGCAGAGCTGCTGGCCCTGCGACAACTCCTCGAAGGGGAACCGCTGATTGCACTTGGTACAGGCATACAGGGCCGACATCACCGCCCCACAGACACACGCTTCCAGTCCAATATCACAACCCTTACACGACCCTCAACACATGCGATCAGACCGCAGCAGATTATCTGCTAACCCAGATCAATGAAACGTCCCACCACACGGAACTGCTCTGCGAGTGTTACATGTAACTTCACAAACTCCAACTAATGACTCAGAGCCGCGTAACAAATAAAACACCGTTACACATTAAAACTAATAATTAAAACCTGGTTAAATATATGAGGGATGTACATGATCTGCTCTCTTCTTTTTCTGTCTCTGCCGACGCACGAACCGGATGCGACCTGCGTTACAAAGGAAAGACTCGCGGGCCAATCAGAAGCTCGCACTGGTGAGAGGGCGGAGTCACTTTGAAATACCAGCACCAATCAAAGCGCTCGTCCCGCCTCTTTAAAAATGACGATTTTTTTGACGTGTTAGTGATGTGATGATGTACATACGTCATACATCGTTTTTAAAACAGAAATGTGCAATAAAATTAGTAAGAATGTGTTACGGCCAAAGCAGGCGAGTATCCTTCCCATCTAGTGCACTACACTACTGAGTGCTCACTGCGCTAACATGCTGCTAGCGTTTGCTGTATGCTACATACATGATCACTGTTATATCAAACTCACTGTTATATCAAACTCACTTAAATCGTATAAGCAGTTATTGCATTTAAACATACTGTCAAAACACTTCATCTGTAATGACGTAGCGCGCGCGCCCCTCACTCGCGTGCACGAGTCTCTTGTACCACAGACCGTTACCCATAATTCTGTGCGCGATTAAAGATGGCTGACCTCTCGGTAGGTAGACGGTAGTCCGTCGGATTTTATTACATTTTAATCTTAAATTTAATCACATTTTATTTTACAGCGTTGCTAGATGTTATTTTATAAATGTTATGTCCCCACAGGTTGACGTTGTTGAAGGCTGTCGCCTGCCCGTGCTGCGAAAAAACCAGGACAATGAAGACGAATGGCGTAAGTATCAGTCCGCTATCTACGCACGGAACGTAAACACACCAGCAGCTGCACTGACCTACACGACAGCATCACACGGTACCATCAGAGGGTCAATACATCACCTTTAACTGCTTACATGTCCATGTTTGTTTTTATTATTGCACAGCTTTGGCTGAAATTCTCAGTGTCAAGGATGTTCCTGGAAAAAAGCTCTATTATGTCCACTATATTGACTGTGAGTAGTGACAGTAACTTATTTCCTTAATGTCTTGCCCTGGAATATAAGTTTAGTTATAGTTTATTTAATTACAAAAGAAGAGCTCCACTAATATTTGTTGTTTGTTTGAAGTCAATAAGCGACTGGATGAATGGGTTACTCCAGATCGACTGGACCTAAAGAAGCTCCAGTTCCCTAAGAAGGAGGCAAAGACTCCCACAAAGAACGGCCTGTCTGGGTCTCGGCCGAGCTCCCCAGAGAGAGATGTGGTAAGAGACTGAACTCCAAACTCAGCAGCTGTACATGCAGAAGCAATTTAATACAGTGTGTAACTAGTATGATATTGTCATCTGTGCTTTCATACATTTCTGTGTGGAAGTATAAAAAACACAACAGAGAATGAGTAACCACACCCCCTCCTCAGTGGTGGAACTCAAGCTGCATTTTAAGAGATGTGACGGTTGTTTCATGCTTTCAGTCCCTTTACTGTCTTCTCTTCCTTTCTGTTCAAATTCAGAGGAAGAGTCTAGATCTCAGCGTTCAGTCTGCTTCAGCTCCTGCAAGAGGCAAAACCCTCCCCACACCGGTACCAAACCTGCCCATTGTACACCAATCAACTGCTTCATAATTGGCCCTAATTTAACACTCGTTTGAATAAAGGCCTTCTTGCACTTTTCCAAGCAGTGTGAGGGAAATTTTGCCTCATCTCAGTTCAATCTACAGATCGCCAAGCAGCTTGAACATTTTATGTGACGTATAAATGAAATGAAATTACACAGTTAAAGTAGCAACAGTATTTATCATTTTGTCAGTTAACCCTCCGTAGGCAGATGCTGTTGGTTAAAAATGTTTTGGTTACTGCTTATTTTTATTTTAATCCACAAGGTAAGTGTAAGTGATTCACTCACGATTAATGTTTCAGCTCGTTGTACCTTTTAAACTTACTTGCAGTTGAACAAATAAGCAGTAACAGTTTTGTTTATTGGTTTTCCAGAAAAGAAAAGCAGAATCGGTGTGTTTGGCAACACAAGTGACTGCAGCGACTCCGGTGCCGTCGCTGTCCAGCGCTGCAGAGGTGAACCAGACCTCAGCGTATCCACCAGTCAGAGAAACATTCACCCTGAAAGCCAGAGAGGAGCATGAGCAGCTGTCCACTCTCACCACAGTAAGAGTTTCAGCGTCATCCGTTCATCTGTTATTATCTCTGCACAGCTGCAACCTGAACTTTATAATAATGGTTTCTCAGTTGAGCTCATCAAGATGCCAGTAAAGCTACAGATTGCAGCTATAACGTAACTTAGAAAAAAATGTTCCTTTTTTCCCTTCTCTCTCTTTTTCCTCCTGGCAGAACGGAACAGCACGTCGTCTTATTCCTCCTCAGCCGGGGAGAAAAAGAAAAATCTGTGGAGGGCCAGATGAGGTACAAACAGCAGCTGTTTAAAAACAACTTCATTACATCACGCAGCCCCTCTGAAAGCTGCCATTCATGACCTTCTGGGTGGAAACGAACAAATGACAAATCAGTTGAGCAAATACACAATAGACCAAAACTGTGTTCTTACCCTGACTTATAATAATGATTTACCATTTCAGCTGTCAGCTCTGATTTTGTGGGAAATGTTCGTCTGCAAACAGAAATTAAATGTAACAAATTTACAAAATCTGTAAAAATAGTTTTAGGCACTTTCCCACCTTACAGCAGGACTTACAGTAATACAGTATAATCCAGATTTACTGTTACACAGAGAGTTTACTGGAAGCCAACACTGGTTGTCCCTGCAGATGAAGGAGCTGTAACATTGTCCAGATAACAATCCAGTTATTACTCATCCTCCCCTAGTTAGTTAGTTAGTTAGTTAGTTAGTTAGTGTTCTGCTTCTGCTGTTCTCACCTGTCTCTCCGCTCTCACATGAACTGTCCAGAGCTGTACAACCCCTTGTGTTTCTCTGCTAGATGGTAAAGATGTTCCAGAATAACAGCCCCCGCTGCTCCACCATCTATCTGCTGCCAGGAGAGGTCCGGCTCCTTTACTTCCCATTGTTTTTCTTGATTGATTGGGTCTCGAAAGTCTCTGGTTCTAGATGTATTGCTCTAGATATAAAACCAGTGAAACCTTGTAAACGGCAGATCTGCTGAATGCAGCCATTGCACTTTGACTTTGGCAGATTGTATTAACTAGGTAAGCACTGATCCTTGTTAGATGATGTCCTGTGATCTCACTGACTCTGTCCTCTGGTGTCAGGACTCACAGGACAGTTCTGATGGAATCCCATCTGCTCCTCGCATGACCGGCAGCTTGGTGTCGGACCGCAGTCACGACGACATCGTCACCAGAATGAAGAACATTGATTGTATTGAGCTGGGCCGCCACAGACTGAAGCCGTGGTACTTCTCTCCGTACCCGCAGGAACTCACCTCTCTGCCCATCCTTTACCTCTGCGAATTCTGCCTCAAATACCTCAAGAGCCTGAAGTGCCTCCAGAGGCACCTGGTGAGAGAGATTAAGGTCTTCCTGTTGCCCCGAGTCTGTCTGACCCGCAGTAACCCTTCCTTTAACCTTTACAGACGAAATGCAACCTCAGGCACCCCCCAGGAAATGAGATATACCGCAAAGGAACCATCTCCTTCTTTGAAATAGACGGCAGGAAAAACAAGGTGTGTTCACTTTAAATTTGTGCATCTGTGGAAGTTTCAGGACCATAACATGTCCATCTAATCACGCATCTAAACAGGCTGTTTTTGTGGAAATGCATTATGTGTTAAATCTGTGGCTCTTTTTACAGGCATATTCCCAAAATTTGTGTCTATTGGCCAAATGCTTCCTGGACCATAAGACACTTTACTACGACACAGACCCGTTCCTCTTCTATGTGATGACGGAATACGACTCCAAGGGTTTCCACATAGTCGGTTACTTCTCAAAGGTCTGTTCCTGTCTCACCTGCAGGTTTCATTTGTTGTGTTAATGCAAGGAAAGTTTCCAATATTTCTCTCTCTTTAATCGCAGGAGAAGGAATCTACAGAGGACTACAATGTAGCTTGTATTCTGACTTTGCCTCCGTACCAAAGGCGAGGCTACGGCAAACTGCTCATCGAATTCAGTGAGTCATTTTACCTAGAGATGGAAAATGTTGTTTGTAGGCATTAGTTTAAAACCCTTTCATCACTTGCAATCGACAATTTACAGATTTGATCTGAAAGAGAATATGAGTCTTAATTTTACATCCTGCGTCTGAAATATTTTTGGCTTTATTCACCTCTGTCTCCAGGCTACGAGCTCTCAAAGGTGGAGGGTAGGACAGGAACTCCAGAGAAACCTCTGTCTGATCTGGGTCTGCTCTCCTATCGCTCGTACTGGTCCCAGACCATCCTGGAGATCCTGATGGACCTCAAATCCGAGAATGGAGAACGACCACAGATCACCATTAAGTGTGTGACACTCCCAAAGTCATTTATAACAACAAACACACGGTTATTAAATGGACTTTGTGTCATGTTGTAATGTTGTTCTGTTTTAGTGAAATCAGTGAAATCACCAGCGTGAAGAAGGAGGACGTGATATCAACTCTTCAGTACCTCAACCTCATCAACTATTATAAGGTATAAGATTCTTCCTCATGAGCCGCTTCAGTGATAAAGGCATCTGCTCTGATCCATCCGTCTGTTGCAGGGTCAGTACATTCTCACCCTGTCGGAGGAGATCGTGGAGGGGCACGAGCGAGCCATGCAGAAGCGCCACCTCCGTATCGACCCCAAGTGTTTGCATTTTACTCCTAAAGACTGGAGCAAAAGAGGCAAATGGTGAAACGGACTGTACAGGGTCAGTGACACCCCACTGCTGTTCACTAATAAACTCCACTCGTGATAAAACTGTAAATGGTTGTGCATTTATGTACGTGTATGTTTTTATATATGGGGAAAACATGTTGGAAATGTAACCATGTATCTGTGATGTGTAAATAAACATTTTGAATTTTGAGTAATGTTTGTTTGTATTTCCTAAACACATTATATGTTTATATATTATATGTTATATGCGTACATTCTATGTATTAAGATATAGGTTATATTTAGAGTTACTGTTAGATTTGTGTCTGTACAAATATTTGTCTCTAGGAGGCGCTAGTGTAACAAAAGACATTCTCCACACAAACTGTAACATCCGTTAAATATTTACATGAATATACATTTAACATATGCATATTAATAAATAACAGTGACAGAAACATTTGACTTACTTTGATGTTAAAGTTGCAACTGCAGTCTGTAACTTTATCCTGGTTAAAATATCCTGGAGCAAAAACCAGTTATAGAGCAATAATGTAACAGATCAGTGTGTGAGACAATCCCATCATCTCACCTCGACTCACAGCAGTAACTGTATAATAATGACTTACTGCTCAGATTTCCTTGGAAATGTCAGTTTGGCAAAGAAAAGTAAATAAAATAATGTGTGATTTTATGTTTTAAACAGAGATGATGATAGAAAAGCAAAACTTACAGGCTGCAGCTATTAAAAATACGTTTTTTAGCCTTTAGAAATGGTTTGAATTTGGACTGACCTCTGTGTCAGTCTGACTGACCTCTGTCTCTTTAAATAAACACTCAGAATGACTGAATAATCTCTATTATCTACAAACAGATTTCTTTATTTCTTGGTTCTAAGAATGTTAAACTTTTTTATTTTGTAACATTTTAAAAACATTAGCCAATGTTCTGACAACCTGTTATTACCTGTTAGCCTGAAGTGTGTATTTCCTTCAAAGCGTGGAATTCATTCAGCTGAACTGACGGTCCTGTGAGTGCCGCCATTGGTCCTGACAGCTGTCACTCACCAGACACACTCTGAGGAACAAGGCAGGTGGTACACTCTTCAAAATTCTCTCTAGAGATTGTGTTCCCTGCCAAAATTAACCCCAACACACACACACACACACACACACACACATATACACATATATATACAGTGCATTTCTTTAGGACAGGAGTCTCTCTCTGTCTGAAGCTGTGGTGGGCTACAGAGGAAAGTGTGTGTGACTGAAGACAGAGTTGTGTGCAGACTCACAGTGTGTGTGAAGCTGTCTGTTCTCATTCTGGACATTTAAACAAGGTGAGTTTTAATCTGTAGTATCACACACTAACCGATACACAGGAGTTAATAACACACACATAAGAGCAGCATCTGTTTGACTGAAAGATCACTGATACACACACTGTCATCTCTCATCTTTCATTTGTTTAATTCTTTTGTTTAACAGTGTAAATCATATTATATCTCTGTATTATAGACAAATGTTAACAGATGAAAGCAGAA
>JBAJNP010004036.1:0-29383 GCA_036877545.1 Yasuhikotakia modesta
CTCCTATCAGCTCCTATCATCTCCTAACAGCTCCTATCAGCTCCTCTCAGCTCCTATCATCTCCTATCATCTCCCAGGCTTGCAGTGCTGTGTGTCTGTACATCATTAGACGCTTCACACATTCATTCTTTACAGTAGGTGTGTAGAGAGAGTTTATTAAACTTACACGTTACACAGATAAGAAAGGATACAGGAGAAAAACGAGGAGGATTTATCCTAACAGAGTTTGGGTTAGTGGAGCGTTTGTATGGAGGTTCAGTTTCCTCTGAGCTCACATAACAATAACTTTCATAATTACTCTTCCTACAATACTTCCTTTCCCACAACACTCGTTTCAGCCAATTTCCTTTTCCAGGAAACAGGCGGACAGGCGGCGAGCTGCTCGGCCCATGTCAGGTTCTGTGGTTGTTTAACAAACTTAAAAAACAGGTTGAGTAACGAGGTCAGAAGAAGAAGTAAATCTTTTCATCCATCAGTATTTGTTGGACTCCCAGTCGAGTACAGAGTCCATGTGTTGAAACGTTCAGCAAACATCTGGAAATGAAGTCAGTGCAAACATGCAGATGTTATGTTGAGGTGCTGTGATCTCAGAATACAGCTTTACTAAACCTCTGCTTCACTGAAGGGTCTGATCCCTTCATCATCTCCACACGTTTGTCTCGGTATTCATCCATTTACCTCTCAAACACCTAAACTGTCAAAGCTAAACAAATACATTATACAGCTGTATAAATTATCTTGAGTGAATCTGATTTAGATCACAGGTTTTAAACTCGACTCATTTGGACTTTAGTTACGCTGAACAGGTTTAATGCAGTTATTAAGCTTTTTGCTGTGCTGTACCTACTGGTACATACTGAACTGTATATACTGTATAAACTGTATAAACTGTGCTGTATATACTATACTGTATACTTTTGTCTATGCCCCTCTCTTCATTATCCTAATAGCTACACGATCACAAGCATTAGTTCAGGTGTGCATTAGTGTCATTTGTGTGGTTTTTGCACATATGTGGGTGTCTGGACTTTATTCTGTGTCTGTTCTCACTGCTAATCTGAAGGTCACTCTGTTCTCTCACCCAGTTTATTCTGTCTTACCCTGATATAAACCTTTCTGTCCAAACAATGTTTAACTTGTTTTAAACAGAAACATTACAGATTGCCACTGAAATAACTTCTGTGTGATTTGTAGCTGAATGTTTTGATGTAAATCATTCATAATATTAATGTTTCTGACATGCAGGTCAACACCAATGGCTTTGTTGCCCTGGAAATGCCTACAGGAGAATCTGAGTATCTAGGCAACATGCCGCCCAGTTTTGGAGTGATAGCAGCCCTGCAGGGAGACCTGGACACCAGTGACGGGGTGGGACAGGTGTTCCTGCGTCAGGACACCAGTCCGGCTCTTCTGCAAGAGGCTGCAGATCACATTAACAGAGCTTTCCCTGAGCACCACCGGGTGAAGCCCACCCATGCTGTGGTGGTGACGTGGGTGGGTGTGGCCTCTCACCGGGGCCGGAGCAGAGGTGATGCCCCGGAACATGAAGAAAAGGTGAGTCTTCAGAAACCAGCATCGTTCAGACAAGCAGAATCATTTTCAATGCACGAATGCGTCTCAAAACATTTCATTTTTTTAAACATTACAGCGAAACACGTTTCAGCTGGTCATTGCTTCTCTGGAAACCGTCTCCTATGTGATTTTGCTGTACCCACGAGACGGGGTCCAGTACCAGAGCACCACCTCCACAGGGCAGAGTTACACGCTGCAGGCCGGCTTCAGTAAAGGGCAGGAGGGATTTCTCATCCGCCTGACAGACGACACAGAGGCATCTGTCAGAAAACTGGCTAAGTAAGCAGCTGACCTGTTGTGCTTCTGTTCCAGTGTTTGTTATAAAGATCATATTTAAAGCTGTGATCTGTAAAAATATACAAAGCGTTAGGTTCCCTACAGCATGTTTTAAGTGGCGGTGAATGTCCCCTACAGGCAGACTAACTCTGGGAAACATGGCGTGTGGGTGTATAAGATTGGAGCGTTCCCTCACTTCACAGAAGTCGCCGCTGGACAGGTTCCAGATCAGCGTGTGAAGCCTCACCAGTACAGGAGCAGAAGGAGCCACAGAGAGCAGCACCAGGTGGAGGTGTTTCCTGAAGATCAGGGCGTGTACCATCAGCCAGAACACCCAGCACCTCTTCAGGTGGAGACGGTTCAGTTCCCACCTCAAGACCCGCTGGTTCTGGAGCTGGACAATGAAGACAACATCCATGTTGATGGTCAGTATCAGTTTATGTCACACATTCAGGTTAATGTGATCATTGACAAAATAATTTGATCAGTAAAATGGCACCTGATGATGTCTGACTGATGTTTGATTTTATCACACAAACAATAAAACATGATTTACACCACAGAGGGTTTTTGAGGAAATTTTATTACAGTTAAAATAATGATAAAACTTTAAGGAGTGACATCCATTTTTCCTCTTTTTTTCTGTGCAGTGTTCACGTATAACTCCGGAGAATGTGGCAGGAGCAAATGCTCCAAATTCGGTGAATGCAGGAATTTCCCAAGCGGACGCTGTTGCCAGTGTAAACCTGGTTTCTATGGCAATGGGATTGAGTGTGTTTCTGAAGGTAATGTAGGACTTCTATTACTGTTGCCCTCAGTGTGAACGAGAGTCTGAGCTGTGATGTCTTTCTGAAGGTGTTCCTCAGAGGATGAACGGAAAGGTGAGCGGAAGAGTGTTTGTGGGAGACTCAGCCGTGCCTGTGGACTTTGCCAACAACGATCTTCACTCGTATGTGGTGGTGAATGACGGACGGGCGTATGTCGCCATCAGTGCCATTCCTCCCAGCGTTGGCCCCTCCCTTCAGCCGCTGTCGACCATGGGTGGAGTCATTGGCTGGGCTTTCGCTCTTCAGCAGCCTGGATTCAAAAATGGCTTCAGGATTGTTGGTAAGATCTTAACTGAGTAACTGATTTTTCTTTTTAACCAAAGTCACAGGTTGCAGCTTTAATTCTTTTTAAAACAATGAATTTGGTCACAACTCATGTCACTTTAAATAAAGCTCTCTTCATGTTTTAACCTTATTATCTGCTAATGTAGAGTAAACGTGATCGTATGGTGTGTTCTGTGATCTTGAGATGTTTGCTGTGCATCATGTTTGGAGGTGGGCAGTTCAAGCGTCAGGTGGAGGTGACGTTCCAGCCGGCCGGAGACAGGTTGACCATCTCTCAGGAGTTCAAAGGCATCGATGAACACGAGCACCTGATTGTTGACACCCGACTGGACGGCAAGATTCCTGCTGTGTCTGAAGGGTCCCAGGTGCAGCTAGAGCCCTACACAGAGATCTACCAGTACAGCAGTAACTGTGAGTCTGACCCTGTGTGAAGAATGTAAACCATCAGTTCTATCAGTCCTACTGTAACCGCCATTCACACGTTTACTGTGATGTCACTTCCTGTCAGTGATCACCTCGTCCTCCACACGGGAATACAAGATCAATCAACCTGATGGCTCCTCCCAGACCAGAAGCTACAAGTTCAGAGAGACCATCACGTTCCAGGGCTGCCAGTTTGATGAGTCTGTGCGAGATGTGCCATCCACGCAGATGCTAAGCGTTGACCAGGTCTTCGTCATGTACGATCTAAACGAACAGCTTTTGCGTTATGCCATGAGCAACAAGATCGGAGACGTGAACGGTGAGGGCTGCTTTGATTCTGTGTGACTTATAGACTCTTTCCTAAGAGAGACCAAAAGTTTAAATGGACTTTTACAGTGAGTAAGTTCTTATGAAACAAAGTTCAGGTCATAATAAATTATTTAACTTCATTGCATTTTTAATTAAACAATATATATATATATATAACAATGTGAAGGATGTGAGTAAAAGATACAGAACTGGTTTCTGTGTTTGATTGACAGGTGGGAGGCCGGAGGAAAACGCTTGTTTTACAGGCAGACATGGTTGTGATACAAACGCTGTGTGCAGACCTGGAGCAGGAACTGAGTTTGTGTGCGAGTGTGCCACAGGATTCACTGGAGACGGACGCGCTTGTTACGGTACAGAACCCAACAAGAGCCGAGACATAGGTTCATTATTACATGTGAAGTGAGTCTCTGAAATCAGCCTCATTTTCTTAGATTTTGGCCTGAACATTTGCCCTCATTCAGTGATAATTAACTTCTGCCCGTCGGTCAAAAAACATTTCCTGTTTCATTTCCCCTCAAAAATATCCAATAATATCCTTCCTTCCAAAGGGAGGTCAATTTTCTCAATGAAAGCAGAGCTCAGTGATTTCATCTGGTTTCCTGTCTGCAGGGACACATTTCCAAACCAATCATCTAATCAGACGTCAAAATTGTCTCCGTTCGTCTCTAAATACTCCTCAAGACCTTTTGAACCACTAAAGATGTGACCGTTCCCTGCAGCTTAAAGGAAATGACACAAAAATAGGACAGATGTTATCTTAAAACACAATTATGAGAATTGTTGTTATTGTGAGAGATCTGTGGGAATGTCTGAAGGAAGTCTTTCTGTTTTTGATCTGTTTGACTTTCTTTCACACAGATTTTAAATTTTGACTTGAATTCTTTGACATAAATCTTGTCAGTGTGGGTTTCACATCCCAGTAAGTAGATGTAATATTAAGACTTCTCAGTGGAAATAATAACTCTACAAGTTCTCTTTGTTAGATATTGATGAATGCAGGGAAACCATTCAGATCTGTGGCCCACATGCCATCTGCAACAACCAGCCCGGAACGTTCCGCTGTGAGTGTCAGGACGGATACCAGTTTGCCAGCGACGGACAGACGTGTGTTGGTAAGTCAGTGTAACACTCGTCCCAACACTCAATACTCAACTAACAATTTTAGGTTGTAAGAACGTTTCTTGATATATGTGATATATAATGTAAACATTTTCTGCTAATGCTACTGCAAAAACGTTTTGCTAACATCACTGGCAACGTTTTGAGAGCAAACACTGGAGTTTAATTCAGTTCTGTTCTGTTATAAAATCTCCACATTGTTAAATGGAAAGTAAACAGTGTGGATTAACTTTAAAATGTCATTTTGACTGGAAACGTTAGCAAGCTGACTCACATTCCTTGTTTAGTCTGTTCTTTCCGTGGAAAACCAAACACACAACTGAGACCTTAACATTTAAACACAGAGCGCATGGAGAGCTTTGCTTGTGTCGCCTCACATCTTGAACAGAGATATTGGAGATCCAGTCTTTGTGATTTTTATTCCTGTTACAGTATTAAGACCCAGCAGTTCAGCAGTTAATGTATCAGTCTCAGGGTCTCCAGTCCTCGTTTCTGGAGGTCCAGAGGCCTGCAGAGTTTAGCTCCAACCTTCTGCAACGCCCCAGCTAACAGGAAACGTTCTCAGATTGGAAACGTTATAACCTGAAGCTGTTAGCTGGTGTTAGCAGCTTCAGGAGTGATTCTCAGGGTTGGAGATAAACTCTGGAGTTTTGACTGTGATCAGAAGGGTGTATCTGTGTTGAATGATGCTGTATTGGGACACAGAGGTGCAGCGGCCCGTGGATCCGTGTCAGAGCGGCACTCATGACTGTGACGTGGCTGAACGCGCTCGCTGCAGCTACACCGGAGGATCGACCTACATCTGCTCCTGCCTGCAGGGATTCATGGGAGACGGACGGAGCTGTCAGGGTGGGTTTTCAGATAAACTCCTTCAGTTATGTATAGTTATATACTTTCCTTTAATGACACATAAGAGAATGTTTCAATTCATTTCAGAATAGAGAATAATTTCAAATGCATAACTGATGTTTACTGAGGTAATAATATAAAAAGTCTATTTAAACATATGTATATGTTTTATGTGTGTTTATGTGTCATTTATTTGACCAAATTCTGCCTGTTTAAACATAATCATTCTGTCTGTCTGTGTGTCTGTTAGACATTGATGAGTGTCAGGTGAATCAGTGTCATGAGAACGCTGTCTGTTTCAACACACCTGGATCCTTCACCTGTCAGTGTAACCCTGGTTTTCATGGCGATGGTTTCCACTGTTCTACAGGTAGACTACAGTTTTACTACAGATCATGGGAAGTGTTAAAATGCAAAGACCAATTCAAATAAATGCCTATATTTCTATACACAATATATAAACATACTCACTTTTAACTCAGACTGCTAAGTAGCTCACTAGGCTGTTAGATTTTTTGTACACAGTTTATACAGTTTAGACATCAACAGTCCTTGTTATAGACATTTACTGAGGGTTTGCCCTGCAACTCCTAAAATATTACAGCGTGACCCGACCTCTCGACCCCTGAGTTATGTTAACAGCTGCATGTGTGCTGATGTCACACTTTAACAGCTGCATGTGTGCTGATGTCACGCTCCGCTTTAGGAGGCAGTTGCTTGAGTTTCACAGAGTTTTCCTGGGCTGGATTTTTGTGTTTAATTCTGTGTCTGTTGTTGTGGTGGTTGTTTTATCCGTGTTTATCCGAGTGTTGATGAGATAAACCTGAAACAGATTATTTGCTGTAACATTTACAGTGTGTGTTGTCTTCAGACCCAGCCAGCCGTTGTAGGGAAACTTTTTGAAGCTTGTTCTTCATTTTCTGAGAACATTCTCTGTTGGGCAAATGAACAAACTCAGTTCTTTGGTCTGATGTTGTTGTCATTGCTTTCATCGTGTGTGTGTTTGTGTGTGTGTGTGTATTTATCAGCCGGGCAGAAGACTCGCTGTGAGATTCACAAGGAAAACGCACTGGGCTCCGGTGGGTTTGATCCGCGGGGTCCTCGCCCTCTGCCCGGTCAGTTTGTGCCAACCTGTGATGCCCAGGGTAATTATGACCCCATGCAGTGTCACGAGAGCATTGGCCAGTGCTGGTGTGTGGACCACGATGGACAGGAGATCTACGGCACACGGACCGGACCCGGAACCTTCCCTGACTGTCAGTAAATTCTGGAAGAAGTTGATTTTTTAAAAAACTTAAAAAGAAACATAGCAACTACTGAAGTATTCTTTTGCAGTAAACTGTTTTAAACTGTTTTTATTTGGTCTCGGGCCCCAGTAACAATGCTGTCAATTAAAGTCACTTTAATTTATATTAAACAAACGTACAAAGATGTATATTCTGAGATCTTGTGCTCCACAGGCCCTGAACATGGGCCCAGTCCAATCCGACCGACACCCAGACCCGACATCAGCCCTCTGCCGCCCGGCAGCCACATCCTCTTCACTCAGAGCGGGAAGATTGAGTACATTCCCCTCGACGGACACAATCTGAAGAAGAGTGAAGCGAAGACTGCTCTACACCTGCCGGTAAAACTCTCTCACAACCTTTAACTCTGCTCAACACTTACCTGTGTTTGAGCTACAGAACCACACAGATTCTCCTCATGCGCTGAAGAATTATCTCTTCAGATGCTTTGCAACGTTTACTGTAACGTTACTAAATGTTATGGTTTGTTATTTCTCGATGTAAGCTGTTCGTACTGTAGTTTGTCTCTCTTTGCCAGATTGTTAGCAACAGAGCGCGTGTAACATTGAGGGACGGGGAATCTTAGCATTGCTCAACCATGTTTTTCTTGGAAATACTAGTATGAGAGATATTTGGTTTATCAGAACCACATGCTGTCCTGACTGAATGTCATAATAATCGGCCTGTAACCATAAGAATGAGATTCCAGCAGAAACGTACAAACCCTTTCCTAAAGAAACACAAAGCTTGTGTGTCAACAGTGATTATACAAACTGAAAAATCACCCATCAACAGTTATACTGATTTTAAGGGGCTAAAATGCAAAGGACTGATTATTTGTGAAAAGTGAAAATTTATTGGTTTTATTTCTACTCACTCCAGGTTCTGCTGGTTCTGTTTTCTCCCTTTTCTAGGTTAAATAAATCTTTTGCTTTCAGTTTCTGTCATGCAGATTTGCCCCATCTTGAGTTTTGATGACATAATGGCTGCACACATCTTAAACCATCTCTGTAACTCAAGATCTTGAGATCTCATCTCAAACTAATTGTAAACAGTAACAGTCATAAATTTGTTGTTCTTCATGTTTCTCTCTCCTTCCATCTGTTTTCATTTTCTGCTGACATGCAGACAGTTACTGTAATGACTAACATGAGTGAAAACCCATTAAACAAGAAGTTGTTTCAGCATGTGTCTGTAACAGAACTGGAGTCATGTGTGGGTTTGTGTTTTGTCTAGACATTCTTGAAAGTTCTCTCATAGTTATCAGAACCTGTGCCTGCAGTAACATTAGTAGAACAGGTTTTAATCCTTATTCCTTAAGTAGTTCTTGGAATGTTTTAAAAATGTTACAGGATTGAAAACTGTTTTAAAAATCATGTTAAAAATCAAATCAAAAACAATACATGACATTTTTTAAAGTTACTTTTAAGGTAAATTTTTGGTACATTCTTACAACCTCAAACAGTTAGCTGGGTTTAAAGAGCTTCATGTGTGTTTGTGGCAGGAGAAAGTTCTGATCGGGATCGGTTACGACTGTCTGGAGAAGATGGTGTACTGGACAGACATCAGCACCCCTGCCATCACCAAAGCTAATCTCAACGGAGGAGAGCCGGTGCTTCTTATCACAACAGGCAGATGATCTTACACATCGATTAACTGTCAGGTGACCCGTTTCTTAGGTGAAGGCTTGTGTTCTGATTGGATGTTGGTTGTGGCAGATCTGGGCAGTCCTGAAGGTATCGCTATAGATCATCTGGGCAGAAACATGTTCTGGACAGACTCCATGAAGGACAGAATTGAAGTTTCCTCACTGGACGGAACTCAGCGCCGGGTCCTAATTGACACAGATCTCGTGAATCCACGAGCAATTCTCACCGACCCCACCAGCGGGTGTGTGATTCTACAAACAACCAGTTCCTTTACAACTGTCTCAACATTATGTGTTTACTGTGTCTTTATTATTAAAACAAAGTTATTAAAAAACATAAAAAGTGTTACCAAGCTAAAGTCTGTTTCTTCATCAGCTACATCTACTGGGCCGACTGGAACCGAGATTCCCCGAAGATCGAGATGGCGTACATGGATGGCACCAATCGCAGAGTTCTGGTCAAAGACAACCTGGGTCTCCCCAACGGTCTGACGTACAACCCTCAGAGCTCTCAGCTCTGCTGGGCCGACGCTGGTACGGCTCGGGTCATTCGTTCTGACAGGCCTCATATTGAGATACATTTACTAGTGCAATAAACTCACAGCTGTTTAAACCATTCAAGCGAAAACAGCTTTTTTAGAGTAGATCATTAACAGTGTTTTGCTGTGTGAGGTTTTGTGTTAATTGTGTGTTTGTGCAGGAGTGACACACACTAGCTGAGGGGTAATAATAATGTGTGTTTGATGCAGGCACACATAAGGTGGAGTGTATAAATCCACAGCAGGGCAACAGGAAGCAGCTTATGGAAGCAATTCAGTATCCGTTTGGAATGACGACAGATGGGCGGAATCTCTACTACACTGACTGGTTAAGGTTAGCTGGTGAAAAACAGCATTTACTGTGTTTGGAAACTTATTCATATTTATTAATGTTATGTATCTGTTAAACAGTTGCTGTGTGCTGCTGTGTTTTCAGTGTGACAGTGATGCTTGATTTAAACAGTGCTGATGTAGTTTCACTGCAGCCTAAAATCTATATGGAAGAACAAAGTTCAGATATATGTGTGTTTGCTGTAGTGACATTTCACTTTCTCTGGAATTACTGCTTATCAACCACATCTGAGTCTTTCATCAGAGCAAAAACACTTTATCTGTGCAGGGTAAACATTTCAATCTCTCTCCCTCTAATGCTCTTTCTAGTAATAATTATTACTACATATGAGGCGTATTAGTGAGTCTGTAGCAGAATTCTGCAGCTCAGGGGCCAATTTTCTCTAAATGTTCTCTCAAACGTATAAATGTTATAATGTTATTAAAACATTTTTCACATGTATAAAAAATGTTCTTAAGCAGTTAAGCAGCATTTTAAAAATGTTTAAATAACATTCTTTTAACCACGCAGTAATGTTAGTACAACATTTAAAGTTTGTTCTGCGCTGTGCATTAGTGTTGCTCAGTTTTCAGCTTTAAAAAGCCAGTAAGGTCATGTTGGTATTTTAGGATGTGAAAAGGTCAAAGTTCAGTTCAGAGTTCAGCAGGTCTCTGTTCTTCTGAGGGACGCAGGGTGTGTTTGTGTGGAAGTTTCCTGAACACCGGCGTTTGTTTGTGCCTTTAACCCTGACTGCTCTGACGGGGGCTCGGGGGTCCGTCTGCTCCACGGTTACTGGCAGCTGCCTGTGATTTCATGCCATGGGAGATTCTCTGATCCGTCTGCAGATCTTTCTGCTCCGTTAGTGGACATCTGAGGAGAGCAGAAAACTGACATGATGGAGATTAGAAACACATTCCCCAGATATTATGAAAAAAACATTTGACCAGTAACATCTTTGGATATGAGAGTTCAGCGCTTGTTTGGCTCTGAACTGTATTGTAAGCTTAACATCTGCAGATAACCAGAAAGTTTGCAGAACGTTGGCTAACATTCTGTAAAAGTTTGTCCTTTTTTTAACGTCATATAATCAAATATCAAAAACATTATTTCTAAATTATTAGTGAATGTTTTTAAACTTCATACTTAATCATAGCTTAATATAAATATTAGAGAAACGTTCTGAAGCAGTTGTCTGGGTGGATGCGTTTGCTGTGTGTGTGTTACAGTACCTGTGGTGTGTGTTACACTAACTGTGGTGTGTGTGTTACAGTACCTGTGGTGTGTGTTACAGTACCTGTGGTGTGTGTGTTACAGTACCTGTGGTGTGTGTGTGTTACAGTAACTGTGGTGTGTGTGTGTTACAGTACCTGTGGTGTGTGTTACAGTAACTGTGGTGTGTGTATTACAGTAACTGTGGTGTGTGTGTTACAGTACCTGTGGTGTGTGTGTTACAGTACCTGTGGTGTGTGTGTTACAGTACCTGTGGTGTGTGTATTACAGTAACTGTGGTGTGTGTGTGTTACAGTACCTGTGGTGTGTGTTACAGTACCTGTGGTGTGTGTGTTACAGTAACTGTGGTGTGTGTGTGTTACAGTAACTGTGGTGTGTGTGTTACAGTAACTGTGGTGTGTGTGTTACAGTAACTGTGGTGTGTGTATTACAGTAACTGTGGTGTGTGTGTGGCAGGGGAGGTGTGATTGTGGTGGATCGATACACTGGCAAAGAAGTGGATGAGTTTCAGCCCCAGAAACAAACTCGTCTTTACGGCATCACCACGGCACATGCCCAGTGTCCCTCTGGTACGGCTTTACCTCTCTCTTCACAAATCTAACCCTATTCAGTTCCATTGTAAATGTTTCCATTGCTTTTATATATTAATGTGTAACCCAAGACAAATGTGAGAGTTACTGCAGAATGTTTACAGCATTAATGCAGATGATAAACGTTCCTCTCAGGTCAAAACTACTGCTCTGTGAACAACGGAGGCTGCAGTCATTTATGTCTGGCGACTCCTGCCGGCCGCTCCTGCAGGTGTCCGGACCGCGCGGCCGGGCTGCGCTGCGTGGAGCGGGACGGCGGGTATTAGACCCGCGCGGTTCTGTGACACCCTGAGAACTATGATGTAATAAAGCAATAATGTTTGTGATTTTTCAGAAATCTTGCCTTCATTGTTTATGGTGCTTTGAGAGGAAATTAAATACTTTTAAAATACATTTTTGTTGTTTTTATGCATGATAGTTAGAAAACCTGTTATAAAATGTTTATGTTACATGTAAATGTGAAATACTCTTGCATTATAATTTACGTTGTGCAACATTTAATAAAATCGCATTTTATTTATATATAAACATGTCATGTTACATGGGATTATAAGTAGGTTAAGGATGCGTTAATCCTGTAACGTTTCAGTAATGTTTGACGTGTTACCGCTGCGTGTGAATGACCAGCAGGGGGCGTCACAACCCGGTTCATCTGAATACAGTCACTTTCTGTGCTTTAGTTTAGAAACGTATCAGTAGTTTATTTATTTCAGTATGATTGGCCGATACACAAACACTTATATAGTATATAGGACGTATCTGTATACAATATAACTATATAAACTATCTATAAACGAACTATATAACTATATAAACGTATCTATAGAGAAATAGATGTGGCTGTTGTTTGTTTTATTCATGTTTGTCATCAGAACAGTTTTTACTTTAATAGTAATTTAACATGTAACGCGAGAAGAAAGACGGACACGCATCGACCTAAATAATGAACGACCGCAACAAAACAACTGTGACGTCATGAACGACGGTGTGTGTATGTGAGCGTGTGTGTGTGCGTGCGTGCGTGTGTGTGTGTCTGAGTGTGTGTGCGTGTGTCTGTGTGCGTGTGAGCGTGTGTGTGCGTGTGTGTTTGTGTGTGTTTGTGTGCGCGTGTGAGTGTGTGTGTGTGTGTGTGTGTGTGAACATTTAAACACAATAGACTGACACTGGTGCTCCCCGATCACTGCGCCATTGCGTCATCACGCTCGCCCCGCCCACCGCAGGGAGCGCCGGTCGAACGCGCAGAAGCTCCGCCCATATAGGGGGGACACGATTGACGTCATCCGAATGATTGGCCAGAGGGAGCGTCTTATGAGGCCAGTGCTTTGATTGACAGCAGATTAGCCTGTTTTCGACCAATCAGCGCTCGGGGTTGTGTTTTGAGGGCGTTATTTCCTGTATGCTTTGAATGACGTTGTCGCGTAAACGCCGCGTATGTTGGAGCGACACCGGAGACAAGGTACGAATATTGCGTTTAACGCGGCCTGCGTCGCCTTCATGTCGCTTAAAATGAGTGGCAGAAACACGACGATGATAAACGGGGGGTAGATTCACCAGTGACGGCTGCGCCGCGCTGCGGGATGTCGCGTTTGCTTCATGCATATATTAGCGTTCATAAGCGTTACGGCACAGACGTAGCTGTTCGTGTAACGCGTAATCGTGCGAAATCCCGTTAACGGGAAACGTTGCACTAGTATTGCCCTGTTTCATTTGTATTAACGCTGTGTTTACGGCCAGCTAGATGTAATAATTCACCCGCAGTCACTGACGGGATTGCGTGACGCTCGTTTGGAGACGCGTGACCACAGATGGGGGTCTCGCCAGCAGAGACCCTCGCGCCAGTCCTGCGTTTCACTTCAAAAGTTGTGTTGTGTTGTTGTGAAGGAAGTAACGGGTTAACGCCAGGATCCGGATGATGTGACCTTCCCGCCCGCCCACCTCAGATGTGACTCCCGCATTTGAGAGCTTCCGTCCCCCGCTGTGGATGAACCGGAGCCGGTGGCGCTCAGCTGGACATGGCCAGTCCGCACCTGGCTGATCTGTCCCACGCCTGGGAGAAATACATGGACTGCCGCGCACAGGGCGCAGATCTGCAGGTAACCCCGGCATGGTTACTAACTCCTTCCTAGGGCCAAGTAAGAGATGTCCCGGGTCAACATCACCTGGGACCACATTCAGCCAACCAATCAGAGCCCAGGCTGCAGTTTAGATGAAACTCAGGTGCTTCAGGTTTTTCTGCAGAGATGTTGTTTAAGTAAACTAAGCTGAACCAGGAACAGCTCTCACTTGGCAAAACCGGTTACTAACCAGAAAATGAAAGATGAGCTTTACATGTGAGATAATGAAACTGCTGTCTGCTGGCGTTGAGAACGAACTCAGTGTTGTGTAGTTATTTTAATACTGCGGTGTTTGAGCTGTTGAACAGATGTGGTCAGGATCGGCTGCAGGACAGTGTCAGGTTTGGTGGGTGTGTTTTGAAAGCTCAGTTATTATTAATATATTAAAACAGATGCAGGCAGGGTGTTTGGTCTTGTGCAACACTGAGCGTGTTTATCTAGCGCAGTCTCCTATGATTTAGAGATAATCTCTGCTTGCATATACAAGCCAGAGCAAGATAATGTGTAGAGATATAAATACTTTCAGAAATGCAGCAGGACTTGCACACTTATCACATGTATCTGTTCAGAGCTGCATTCTAATGAGTGCAGATGAGCAGATAGTCTCGCTTCCTCTGTGAACAGTAACACCGATGCCCTACATCAGACACTGCTGTTGAGTCTGAGACAGAGTTTATTACATTAATGCATTAATAATATTATTAATGCATGACACTTTTGCACAAGTAACCTGCAGTGCATTCAAGTTATGCATTTTTATCAGTATATTACACAAACTGTACCACAACCTTTGCACTGATAACACAACCAGCTGAGCTGCTAAACTAATGAGTGCTTTAGTTGTAGGTTAACATGACCAGCTGTTTTAATGGGCTGATTTTGAGTCAGTGCTTGGTTGAAGTCTGGCCTTGTGTAGCTAAAATGTGTCCAGATCACCCTGTTAAAACCAGGATGTTTGGGTGGAGTAGATCGAGTCGGTGTAACTCATTAGCCTGATGCCAACTTGGCTAAACAGCTTTGTGTGTTTGAGGGTGAACTTTTGACCACTCTTACTGAACCCAGAACAGTCTGTACTCTTAAAGAGACAGTTCACCCAAAGATGAACATTCTTTCATCATTTATTCACCCTCATGTTATTCCAAACCTGTGTGACTGTTTGTTTCTGAGGAAGGTGTTTTGAAATACGTTGGTAACCGAACAACAGTGGCACCCATTAAGTTCCATTTCTCAAAATATCCAAGTTTTTGGTGAACTTTCCCTGGAATTGGCAATCAAAAGTGTACATTATTTACAACTTTACATTTAATAGTGATCACATGTATGTAACATATTTACCAGTATATGGCAATATATTTCTCTGCAACTGGTGTGTTTCATACTTAAACTATATGTAATTTCATAAGCCTGGTGTTTTTCATTGTCAGACTGTAGACAGTTATTAAGCATCTTTGTGTTTGTTTGGTCTGTGATTGTGTGTCGATTGGGTTGTGTTAGTGGCTCTCAGTTTCACCTTCCTTTAACAAACTTTCTGTGGTATTTAAACCCTCAGATTTTTAGCACAGTGAACACCTCTCACTTCCTGTTGTTTAGCTGCTGCATCCAGTTCTGTGTTTTTGTTGATTATTCCCTGTTAGCGGTTCAGTGTTTGATGTGTTGGGTGTTTATAAGTGGAACCGTGTTCAGTTAGTTTTAGTAATATAACATCTGTACCTATTATTATTTATATGAATGTTAATTCTGTCTCTGGTGTCGAGCACAAGAACGTTCAGGTGTGTGTTGAGTGGGCAGTGACTGTTAGCTGTGTGTGTTTCTGTAACCACACACTGTTGCGTGTCTCACTGGTGGAAACTTTCATCATGTCAGTGCTGCTAAATCTCCTGAGCTGATCTGAAAAAGCTTTGCTTTTCTTCCGTAGTTGAAGCAGCTGGAGTTTATGGTAAATTCCTTCAGGTGAAAATGTATTTACTACATTTTTAATTTATTCATTTTCCTGGAGATAAACATTCTGTGTTGGTTCTGATGGATTGTGGGTAAGACAGTGATTTCAAATGTTAATTAAATTCGTAATTCTTCCATTACGGTAGTTTTCTATGTGGCTGAGGGATGGATAGTGGGTAAGTTAGTGGTTCTGGGTATGTGATTTTTCAGATACCTCATGGCAACTACGGTAAAAACACCTTCTTTTGAAACTGAAGTATTTGCACAGCTGAATAGTAAACAAAAAGTAGGCAGTTGAACAGTCATTTTAGATTATAATGATGGTCTGGTCTGACTACTGAATACACTGATTAGTTACAATCAGTTATTTCAGATAGTGAATGTTAAATATTTGCCAGCACAACAGACACGTCCTCTTCAGAACAGCGGTACTTCTCAGTTCTGTTTCCGCTTCTCGAAACACCCTTCAGTAACTGAAGTAATACAGTGTTAATCTGAAGGGTTTTGATTTGATTGAGATTAAGTTTACAGACACGTGTCACCGGTGTGGGAGATGTGAGTGAGTTTGCACACGATCACTGAGAAGTCAGTGCACTCGATTAATCTCTGCAGTTCATTAGTCACAGTCATCAGATGACATCAGGCTTTCATCAGCTCTCAGTGTGTGTTTGTATGAACAGGTGTATGATTGTCTTTGAATATAGGAGCAGAAGGATCATCTGTATATACTGTGCAGTAGATCTGGATTGTGTGTTAAGCCAGAGATCATGAGTCATTATCCAGCTGCAGCCGTCTGATACGAGAGAGATCATGTGTTTGCCTGAGAGACATGCGCTGCTGCCAGATCATGAGACCTGTTTGTTTCACACGTGTTTGAACTGATGCTCATTTATTCAGTCAGAATGAATGAAACCGTGTGAAGGTGAGTTCATCTCATGTGTATCTGCATGATGCTGATCAGTGAGAGATCTTTCAGATCTTTCTCTCAGATGTATCTGAGGTAACGCTTACTGGCCGCAGTTAGGGGGTTTTGTAAAGTTCCAGCGAAGTTGGTGTTATAGGAATTTATAAGAATTAAGGGGAATTCATTGGAAATGTTGGCAAATTTACACAAAACAATTCCAAAAGTTTTGTAACTTTAGAGGGACATTTATTTGGCGTCTGAAGGGTTTAACTCTGTGGGTTGCCTGCAGTGACTGTCCCATGCGTTTGTGTTCTGCAAACGCTGGCGTCAGTCTCACATCTGTTCTCCTGAATGCATGTTTTGCGGTGTGTGCTGGTTAATTCACTCAGAGCTGTGAATAATTCATCTGTTTAGTGAGTCATGTTGCATGCGCTCCTCCGCTGCCTGTGATGTGATGTGCCTGTTTCTGTTTCCACAAATTTGCTGTTAGTTAGCATCACTTTTTTCCAGTGGACTTTAAAGTTTTATTAATCATGAAACACATTTCTCAACTTATTAAAGTAGTGTAAAAAGCTGTTTTGTTACATGTTTCTTGTGGCAGTTGTATCGCGGTATATAAACGCATATATAAACGCATTCCTAGCATCTGTCTGGATATAAACTCAGTTGACTAAACTCAGTCACTGCTGTAGTCTGAAGTCTTTTTACGATGTTCCCTAAATTAAATCGGTCACATTATGACCAGACGAAACATTTCACAGCAGACATATGACAGGTGGGCACTTTTACTGAGTATTGATGTAAATAATAGTCACTTAAGAATGAGGCATGAGGCAGAAATATTTCTGCATATCTCACATGCTGATAAAGCGTAAGGCTGCAATCTGTAACTTTCTGGGTTAAAATTGAACAAGAATCAGTTATTAAGCAGCTGCATAACAGATCAGTGTTTAAAACAGTGTCTGTAGTTTATAATAATCAGTCACAGTTTGAGCTGTTGTGTCTGATGTCCCTGGAAGTGTCAGTTTATTTTATTTGTTTTTTTATCAGTTTATTTGACTTTAACACACGTAAAGGAAACTACATAAAATAATCTGCAGTTTTATCTTTTCATCAGAGACGCCGGAGAAACAAAAATGCAGACTGCAGCTTTAAGCCGTATTTAACCCAGAATTTTCCTTTTAATTCCCTGTGCTAATACATCAGACATCAGACGGGCACTAACCTAGAAGCAAAAATGGGAACTTCTTTTTTTTTTGATGTTTTGAAACAACAACAAAAAACAGCACTTCTGCAAATGCGCTCAAACGTGTCTGCTCAAAAACAACAGCAACACCAGCATGTGTGACTTCCTGTGTCACGTGGGATCCATGTGTTTGACAGGCATGACAACGTTCCATCAGAACCTGGGCTGCAGCTGTACTGTACAGCGTAGTGAATGTTTGCCTCATTCTCATGTTCTGTTTGTTTCATTCCTTCTCTGCTGTATGTCATGTTTCAGCCCGTTTTTGTCGCTGTGTGTTGGTCCTGTGAGGCGTCCCTCCGCTCTGATTCTGGGTAAATGTTCAGACCCTGTTTCTCTGGTGAGTCTGCAGCATACAGCAGGCCGTGACATCTGACCCTGAATAACCCTGCCGTGAACTTTTGGTACTGCCACTAACGTGTTTCTGGTCTGGGACTCAATGTTTTAGCATAATTTATCTTAAAATAACGTAAGAGTTCAGGTAGAATGTCGCTGTGTATGTAGGTCACTAGGTTTTGGGTCTAGTGTTGGCATGTTGATGATCATAAACAGCCGTTTGTGCTCCGCATGCAACAGACGTGTGTTAAAACCACTGTAAATGTGAACTAGGATGTGATTTGTGTGATATGTTGGAATTAACAGATATGTTGGAATTAACAAAGAAAGGACATGTAAAGAATGTAATATATAGGTCACAGTGTTTACAGTAAGTGTTCAGCTGTTTTTGGGCACGTGTATCACAAACACTGCTATAGTGTGACAGTTTTGGTGTTTTTTTCTGTGCTAATCCAGTTGATGTCATCAGCGTTCGTCGCATGGATTAGTGTGTTGATGCAGCCCCTGCTGCGTGATCTGCCGGTGTCATGCGCAAACCGTTACAGTTACTAGTTATCTGTTTATGGTATTTTTTTAACAAAATAAATGTGATTGTTGTAATAAATGTTTCATGTAGGTCTCAACAGACGCCTGACTGTCTACATGCTGTCTTTGAGTTTCATGCTAACCTATGATGTTAAAAATTGTGTTTTTGCAGTTCTGGCTGTGTCCTAATTTACAGTGTACTATACACAGATTGCATGCTGGGAATGGGAATGTATGCGTTTGAGTGTATATTAGGAATTGCACTCAGTCATGTAGATGTACAATGTGCATCAGTCTGAGCAGAGTTTCCTGTGCTGCTCTGTTACTCGCTCATGTGAGTGGAAGTCATTCTCTGTAATGAGATTATTTGTGTCTGTTCCAGTAAACGGAGGCTGACAGGACAAACAGAAGTCTTGGGATGTTTTGAGTGTTCACTGCCGAGTGAACGTGCTGTAAAAACCAATGAATGAACGACAAAACAAAAGTGTGTGTCGCTCTCAGTTTTCCTCAGTTAAAATGAGAGTTGTGTTATTCACATTCTTAAATGTTAAGGGGTCTCTTCAGCCCACCTCCAATAGTTGTTAGCAGTGTTTGCTAACATGTTACGTTCACAACAAAACTCTCACACTCAGCATGAAATTAAGGCATGTCATGTTTGGTGTTGTTTGTGCTGAATAAGTGTAGTTTATAAATGTAATGTCTCTCTCTCTCTCTCTCTCTCTGTTTCTCAGGTTATCCTTCAGTGTTTGGAGAGTTTTCTGTGTCTGTTTCACTGTGTGCGACATATCAGTGACCTCAGAGGAAAAGATGCTCTCAAGTTCTGGTAAACTCTTTCTAAAAACATCACAAACTTCTGTTTTCTAAGATTCAGGACTTAACACAGCACAGCTAATATCCATTAAATGATAAATGCACTTAAAGATCCCGCCCACCCTTTAATGCACTCCAAAGCCACACCCCCAATTACTCGCCCCCATATCTAACAGGCAAGCTGGACATTTGATGGTCCTAAAAGGCAAATAAACATGTTTACACCACCCTCAGTCTGATACTGTATTTTATCATGATGTAAATGCCCAATTAGAGACCCCGTCCTCCTCCGTCTGTTTGTGTTGATGAATCATAGCAACCAGCAGCGAAGCTGATGTTAATCAGCATTGTGCTGAGAGGACCTGATTGAGGCCAGCGATTAGAAGGCTTTCTTTGTCCGGCCAAGTGGCTGCATGCCACGCTCTCAATTAAGTGTGTTTTCTCAGCAGCTAATCTTTATCTTATGATCATGTGCAGTTCCCAGAATTTTACACTGATCGAGCCGAGACACAGAGCCCAACTGAGCTCTGATCCATCTGATGTCCCGCCTGCCGTGAGCACATTAGACTGACGTTATGGCGCGTGATCGCGCTTTATGAAAGTCTTTGACCCCTTCTGAACGTTTATCTAATTTGATCAAGATAAGAATGATTTTACCGTGTGGAGGATGTTTCACACACACCTCTGACATAACAGATTCTCAGAGTTTAAATTCTGCTCACCTTTTATTTGACAGGTCAGGGATTTACAGTTTATCTGTGCTAATTTCAGCAGAATAAATTAGCATGAGGCGAATCTGTGTAGCTGCGAAAATTTATTGAAAGCTGAGTGCAAAGAACAATATTAAATAGAAAAGTCATAAATTTCTGAGTTATACTGTTAGTGTAAAATGCTGTAAAAACTTGATGAACCTTTGACCTGATGTGAGCTTTCATATTCTGCTGTTATCTGATGTGTTTCTGAATGTCACAAAGGTGACGTGAGATAAAGGCCTGCAGTTAGATTATAGTGTTGAGTTTTTTAACCAGTAGGTTAGTTTCAGTATCACACATACGACTGGTTCACATTCTCAGCTTTACGAGCAGTTCTCTGAGTGACCCGAGGCTTGACCAGAACTTTGTTTCTCAGTCAGCCCCTGCTTGACCATGTGATATCACATGCTTTCATGTGATGCACTGATCAACTCAAAATCTGGAAAGCTTCCATTTCAAATTTCCTTTGAATGGAATCTGGAGTGCAGGACAGAAATCCGGACATCACTGAGCTCAGATACAGCCTCAGTCCTGCAACTTCTCTGTGACCATGAGCGCAACACACACACAAAATTATTACCAGAGGATAATGCTGAGTTCCTTGTGCTTCTCATCGGGCTCGTTGTAGGAGGTAGGGGTGTGTGTGTGTTTGGGTAGAGTTAATGATGAAGAGGAGTGTCTTTAACACAGGATTGGTCTGTGTTTGCAGTGAGTAAGGTGGAGATGTTTCACTGTCTACACTGTGCATGTTTGCTGTGTAATAAACATGTTTTTTTATTAAAAAAGTGATTTAAGACCATTAGGTTTTCTATATTTGACACATTTGATGATTTGAGGGGAAGTTTCCACGATTCCTTTAGGATCTAAAGGACTCTGAAGGTTAAATGGATGGAAATCGTAACTCTTGCTGTAACTGTTTGTTCTGCCTGAAGGTTGTTTGGTAAAATGAGATGCCTGAAATCCAGTCCAGCCGTGATGTGGAGGATGGAATAACTGTTGATGTGACATACAGTAGCCCGGCTCAGTGTCTGATGACAGGAGCCTCTGTTCTGTGTGCATGAAGCCTTAACCTGTTGCATAACATCACGCTAGCCCCAGTTTCCATACCGTAATACCAGTTACAGCTGCATTATTAAAATGACTGGGCTGATTGGGTTGGTACCGGCTGCGGTCAGTACCAGACTCTTTTAAAAGATTGGAGGTATTGATTGTGTTTGTTAATGGCTCTGTTCCAAAAATCATAGACCCACTCCTGACATGAAGACTGGCAGCACAGTCAGCTTCATTTAATGTTTATTTATTTTGTGGTTAAAATCATATTTCACCCACATGTCATTCTAAACCTGTATGACTTTATCATAAAGATATTTTGAGAAAAGTCTCAGTGGTTCTGTGTTCTTACAATCGCTGTTATTTGGTTACCAACAAACTTAAAAATATATTTGGTTCCCTTCAGAAGCGTCATACAGGTTTAGAATGACATGAGTGTGTGTGAATGATGTAAGAGTTGTGTGTTTGGTGAGCCGTGAGTCTTTATGACTGGATTGTGTGGTTTTCAGCTCGGACATGAGTGGGGCCAGTAACACGCTGGCGCGGGAGTTCCTCACGGATGTTCACCAGCTGTGCAGCGCTGTGGCCCAGCGGGCAGAGGATGAGGAGGAGAGTCACATGATCGCGCTGGGGGAGTACCTGGTACGGGGGCGTGGCTTTCTGCTTCTCAGCACCTTGGACTTTGTCATTGACCAGGTCTGACAGCCTCATACATATTCTGAACGGTGCATGAGGACACGAGTAACATATGATGTTTTCAGATGTGGCTCATTCTTTTAAAATTTGCATTCAGAATTATCTGTACTCAAAATGTGATTTTTGTTTTTCTGTATGTAAATCTTTCAGCATATGAAAATATTTAGACCACGTGCTGATTTTATCAAGATGTGAAGATAACATAACAACAATGTTCCAGAACAAAATCACTTATCCTGCCTTTAAATCCTTTACAGAAATGAACTAACAGTTTATTTGGTTCAGTGTTTTTCTCTGTCTCCACCTCTGTCTCCACCCTGTCTCCATTCTGTCTCTCTGTAAAGTGAGAGTTCTACTGAATCAGATCTGTAGCTCTTACTCACAACAGGCAGGCATTTCTCAGAGCTGTGCTCCTTTAAACCGTCTCTCAACACGACATCAGTCTGTGTTTGCTCAGCAGTGGGTTAATATGGCTGCCCAGTCACTCAGCTAATTACCTTATGAGAATGCTGTCAATGCTTGTTTATCTGTGGTCACATGACTCAGCCGCAGGCAGCCCCCCATATTTGCTTTTAATTCACACTTGTCGGAGACTTTCTCTCCTCTGTGTGAAGAATGCTCTCTCACTCACGGTAGATCCAGTATTTAGAGCCGTGCCTCTTGTCCACTAACCCTTCTTTGCACTTTAAAAGAGTCTCTTTGGATGTTACTGCGGTTATTAGTGCTGCTTGTTATGTTTGTACGGCTCAGAAAAAATCCCTGTTAAATGAGACAAGGCAGCAGAAGTGAGAAAAGTCTTCATGAATTGTCATCAATAGAAAGATAGGAGGACTGTTTCTGACAGGATTTGAGGGTTCTGTCTAACTTTTAATCTTCGATCTCAGGAGCTGACGTGTCGGGAAGAGCTGCTCACGCTGTTATTGTCTCTGCTACCTCTGGTGTGGAAGATCCCTGTTCAGGAGGAAAAAGCCTCAGGTGAGGGTCTCGACGACTCAGAGTTTTGCTCTGTTTCTGTGGGTGGAGCATTGCTTTACACACTGATAACATAAATAACCCCAATACACTGTACGTCACTCTGGATAACTGCTAAAGCGAAATTAAAGTGTCTTATGAAAAAGTTATGTGCTAATATTAAGTTCCACGCTGACATTGTTGTCCGGTAGAAACGTGATATACTTCTTTATGAAAGCATGTGATGGTGGAGATCCTGCAAGGAACTATAAATTGTTAAGCAGCTGAACGCATGCCCCAAAAGTGAAACCATAAGACGGCTTGAATTATATAACAGAATGGGTAACAGTCTTAAGACTGTTAAACCTTTTCATTGACAAATACCTTCAGTGACTGGAGGTATTTAGCATAGGCATGCTAACCTTTTCTAGCAGCTGCTTTTGAAATTGTTTCGTTATTAGTTCCTGTTATTGTGTTGTAAGACATTAAGCCGTCCTCATGACTTTCTTTAATGAATCCAGACTGAACCAGATTGTGTAACAGGTAGATGCTAGTCTAGTCTATTGTAAACACCTTTTTCATCATGTCATCATTTCTGCCTTTTGATTGATTTCAGATTTCACGCTGCCTTCACTACTGGAGGTGTTTCTATGCCAGGAGGGGCGGGCCATCGCTCGTAAGGCGGGGCCAGATAAATGTGATGTGCAGAACTCTGGGAAGCGTTTATCGGGCTCCTGGAAGTCACGGCGGTCACGCAGGGCAGCTCAGAGATACTCTGTAAGGGATGCACGCAAATCTCAACTTTCCACATCAGATTCTGAAGCCAACTCAGATGACAAAGCTGCAAACACTGGGGGCAAACATCGACGATTCCACAGTTCAACCATTCGTGTCAGTTGCCAGCTTCACCAGTCCAGCGTTCCATCGCAACCATTATCGCAACATCCCGTTCCTGACACCATGAGCAAAGTTGAGCGATCTCAGCCTCATGTGAGGCTGTTCGGCTCTCAAACACTGGATGCTAATATGCTAACGGACCCCACGACTCTCTCCATCTTCAACCGCATGGAGAATTCTCCTTTTGATCTTTGCCATGTTCTGCTTTCTCTTCTTGAAAAGGTTTGCAAATTTGACATGAGCATCAATCACAACCCAGGCTTGGCGGTCAGTGTTGTTCCTACGCTCACAGAGATACTGACAGAGTTTGGAGACTGTTGTGGACCAGGTGGTGGAGGTGGTGCGGAGGAGCTGGCTGGAGGTTGGACTGAGGAACCAGTCGCACTTGTTCAGAGAATGCTTTTACGCACCATTTTGCACTTAATGTTTGTCGACGTGGGTCAAAATGAAACGCTGCCTGATAATCTCCGTCGAAGCCTGACTGACCTTCTCAGAGCCACTTTAAAGATTCGCACCTGTTTGGAGAGGCAAGCCGACCCCTTTGCTCCCAGGCCAAAGAAGACGCTGCAGGAAATACAAGAAGATTTTTCCTTCTCAAGGTACCGTCACAGGGCATTGCTGCTGCCAGAACTGCTTGAGGGTGTTCTTCAGCTACTACTCGGCTGTCTGCAGGTCTCCGCTCCCAATCCTTTCTTTTTCAGTCAGTCTCTTGAGTTGCTTCATGAATTCGTGCAGCACCGTGGCCTGGAGCTCTTTGAGGTGGCAGCTGTACGCCTGGAGGGTTTAGCTGGAGCTCGAGATTCAGAAGTCTGCAGCGAAGCATCCGAGCGTCTGCGCTGTCTCATAGCTGGTGTTCTGAAGATAATCAGTGCAGTTAAGAGGGCCAAATCAGAGCAGCTGCACCAGTCGGTCTGTGCACGCCGGCGGCACCGTCGCTGCGAATACTCACACTTTTTGCACCATCATCGTGATCTCTCTGGATTGCCCGTGTCTGCATTTAAACATGCAGCGCGACGTAACCCCTTTGAAGAGGAGTCAGAGGGTCGTGATGGGGAGGTGCGATACCCTGAACGCTGTTGCTGCCTTGCAGCTTGTGCCCACCAGTGTTTGCGTCTCCTCAGACGTCTGTCTCCCTCAGGTCCCGCTGTGTTGCAGGTGCTGGCGGGAGTGCAGGCGGTTGGCATCTGTTGCTGCATGGACCCGAGGTCTGTCATTGGACCAATGCTGCAGGCGTTTCAGGCACCGGGGTTGCGGAGCTACCAGTCGCATGTGCTGAGTGTGCTCAGTAGACTTGTCTTAGAACAGCTCGGAGGCGGTCAGCCTTCAGAAAAGGTCAAACTTGCCTCTTGTAACATCTGCACTTTGGATTGCACACAGTTCCCTGGTCTCGAAGAGGCTTTGCAGGGCTATGGACCTGGGAAAGATTCAAACTTCACCACATCTCCATGTCCCTCCTATCGCTCCCAAGGGATCCTTCCCAGTGGAGCTGCTGAAGACATGCTGTGGAAGTGGGATGCTTTAGAAGCCTACCAGGAGCTTGTGTTTGGGGAGGACCAGCATCTAAGTCAACAAATCGCGAGTCACGTTTGCCAGCTGACGCTGCGGGGCAATGCAGTGGTGCAGTGGCAACTCTATACTCATATCTTCAACCCTGTGCTTCAGCGGGGGGTGGAGCTATCCCATCATTCTCAGCAGCTCGGTGTGTCGACCGCATGTAGCGCCACCTGCAGCTATCATACCCACTGCCTTCCTGTAGAAATACTGCTAGTTTATCTGCAAACGCTGCCTGCCCTGCTGAAGTCAAGGTATGGTTGTGTTTTCTCTCTGTATGCCAGTACATCACATCTGCTGTGTTTTCTCTCTGTATGCTAGTACATCACATCTGCTGTGTTTTCTCTCTGTATGCTAGTACATCACATCTGCTGTGTTTTCTCTCTGTATGCCAGTACATCACATCTGCTGTGTTTTCTCTCTGTATGCTAGTACATCACATCTGCTGTGTTTTCTCTCTGTATGCTAGTACATCACATCTGCTGTGTTTTCTCTCTGTATGCCAGTACATCACATCTGCTGTGTTTTCTCTCTGTATGCCAGTACATCACATCTGCTGTGTTTTCTCTTGTGTTCAGTGTTATTTATATCACATTTTGTTAAGCATTATTAAATCTGCAATGTGTAACTTTTGTTTGGCTAAAAACGAACAAAAGTCAGTAATTGAGCATAATAAAAGTACATAAATCAGGGTTCAAAACTGTTTTCTTTTTTTTTCTTTTTTTCAACTCTTTATTTTCATTTTCATTGAAAAAACCCACATACATACAGTACCGCCTAAATCCTTAGTCCTGAACCATATATCAAAGTACTCTTGGAAGTATTCTCAAAACTGTTTTCTTAACCCAATGTGTGATTGAACATTATTCTAAATAACCAAAAATGTGTGCTGCTTGTTGGATTTTCATGTAGTGTATGTTTGTTCATTTGTTTGTATGCAGATTAACCTGCAATGTTTTTTTTAAACAGATATGATGATAGAGAAGCAAAACATACAGATTTGCAGCTTTAAAGCCACATTATGTTTTACAGCTAATGTTTCATTCTTTGCCACAGTCACCTTTAGTTCTGCCATTGTGATATTTGATATTTTAATATAATAAATTTAGTGTTTTTTATTTAAATGTTTTACTTTGATATAGAAATTAAACTGAATTGTATGATGTTTTCATGGAAATAACTTCTTCCAGCCTTGAGTCTTAACTTCTGTTTGCTGTCTTGTGTTCAGCCGGGTGGTACGGGATCTGTTCCTGAGCTGTAACGGACTGAACCAGGCCACAGAGTTGATCTACTTGGACTGCACCCGTCCGTTTGCGCTGAAAGTGTTTGAGACGCTGATCTTAAGTGTGTGGCACCATCACGCAGAATCTGCTGTGCAGGAGCTGGAAAGAGCAGAAGCCCAGGAGAGAGAGGCTGTCCTGGGACTGGTGGAGGAACTGGGTTCACATGGCACTGGTGATGGTCCACAGAGCCTCACCAAGTTTTATGAAGGTTTGAAGGAGGCGTGTCCTCACCCCAAAGGCAAAAGTGGCAAAGTGTCTTTTTCTGGAACGGGCCGTAATCGAGGGGAAACGCATGTAAACACGATTAACCTTTTCCTGTGTGTCGCCTTCCTGTGCGTGAGCAAAGAGCCGGACTCTGACAGAGACTCCGCCAATGACTCTGAAGACACCTCCGGCTACGACAGCACCGCCAGCGAGCCGCTGGGTGGACGGCTCCCCTGCCTCTCGCCTGACAGCGTGGCCCTGCCCTCCAAAGAGCAGGTGAGGAGGGCCGCTGACGTGTGGTCCGTGTGCCGTTGGGTTTACATGGCAAGTCCAGTTTTTCAGAGGCAGTTTTTCAGACTGGGAGGACTGGATGTCTGTTCTCGTCTCATGACAATGGTCATCCAGCAGCTGACTTCTAAAAACAAAGAGTGTAAGGGGAAGAAAAAGCGAGAGAATAAAGGCAAAGACTCTCCCAGCCACGCTGAAGCTGTAGCAGTCGAGACAGAAGACCCTCACTGGCGTGAACAGAGTGACCCCAGCGGCCCGTCTCAGACGGAGAGCCGGTGTGACCCGGCATACGCGCTTGAGGAGGAATGGCCTCTACAAAGTATTCGACTGCTTGAAGCACTTCTTGCTATCTGCCTCCACAGCGCCACCTCAGCCCTGCAGAGACTGGACCCAGAACCTTCTTCTCAGGTGTGGAGAACACACTCATACTAACTCCAGCCTTATTTTCTGTCTTATAACAGCTTCACACATGAAAGAATGTTTTAAAGGCTGCATACTGCTGCTATATAATATTATTATATTTGATGTATTTTTAATATAAAATATAAACATGTTTGCTTCTCAACATGTGACTTGATCTCTTAATAATTTGTGTGTTAACACTTTCCCCAAACTGTTGTGTGTCAACTAAGTGGCGCAACATGCAAAGCCACCAGCCCAGAGCTTTCAGGATGTGGGTTAGAAACCAGTGTGGCACATAACTTATGTAGTTTATGTGTTTAGGGGCAACTGGCTAGTAAGTTTGATCTCTGATGCAGGCGGTAGCAACTACAGCAACATCACTTCACTTCCACATGTTCACATTAATTCCTGTGTCTAGTTTTCCAGAAATTCCTAGAATTTTGCAACCCTAAGAATCATGCTACTGATGTCACGCTGCTCACAGGGTTAAAACAGCTGTTGATTGACATATGAAGCGAGTGACTTAATGCTGTTTTCTTTCATAGCTGCAGTCTGTGGAGGAAACTCTGTCTGAGGTGAGAGATCAGCTCTCTCGCTCTGGAGTGGTGAATTCTGAGCTGGCCGTCCCTCTCTTTGATTCTCTGTTACGAGTAGCAATGGCTGAAATGTTCTGCAGCCCTGATGTCACTGAGGTGAAGCCTGACAAGGTATTTTAGCTTTTTTATAAACATCAAATAAATGTATAGACATCAAATAGATTTTCTTCTCAACCTCTAAATGTTCTGTAAAGCTGCAGATAAATCCAGGTTCCCAAAAAACTCTTCATCACGTGGAAATGGAAACATTTATTTTGGTCACTCTTGTGTTGATTTAACATAAATCTTGCTGCGGTACATAAGCAGAGACACAGTGTGTGATTAAGCGTCGCAGGGCTGGAGTTCTCAGCCGGTCAGCTGATGTGTCCTGTGACCAAAATCGCTTTTTAACTTCACCAGCTTTCTCAAACTCTTTTATCTTCAAAACTGCAACACCAGAAGCGATATACAGATTGTTTGCTTCTGTTTTTTACAATGTTTATATACGTTGTTTTAAAAAGAAAGACATTTCTAGAAGGTAAGAGTTTTAATGCACTCATTACAGTGTCTTTGTTTAGTATTTAATGTAATGAAAGCACTAAATCTAGGAGCTGTATTTTGGGTTGTTTAATGCATTGCAGTATTAGAAGCATATATATGACGTATCTGATGTCTGATGTTTGTCTCGTGCAGCAGAAGTCTCAGGTGAGCAGTTCGGTTGCTCCTCCAGCAGGAGATCTGTCTGAGGAGGTGTATGAGGCTCCGCCCACAGGAGAGGAGGAAGGGTATGAGGCAGACAGTGAGAGTAATCCTGAAGACTTCAGCCGGCAGGAGGAAGGTACTTCTGTCACCTCCACAGTTTGGTTTCACAGGCTGTGTGTCGTTGACTAGCGTGTTTGTGGCTGTGGTGATGTTGTGTGTTGTGTTAGGGAAGTTACCATTAAACTGCCCTTAAAGTTGTTTGCTTCACTGCAAACTGTTAACAGCTACAGTACGTCTGTTTAAAGACAAGGTAGGCATTTTATTTATGTTAGTCACGTCACTAAGTAAACTGGTTTTAATATATTTATGTAAATGATAATATCTTCAGTGGCAGACGCAGGGACATCAGATGCAGTAACCGCATGTTGTACTTGCTTGTTAAACTGTTTTTCATATCTCCATGGACTCTGCTCACGCAGGCAATCTTCTGTTTGTGTTTGCTATTGCTAGCCTTCTGAAATTGCTTCCCCTGCCTTTATGGAGTCATTATATTTATAAATGTACAACTGTTACATCATAACATTGACTTAAGTGGCTCCATGTATCTTATAATAATACCACAGATCTGGCCCAGAATCAGACATCCTGAAATGAGAGCATGAGGGGATCAGTTTACAGTTACTAACTACCTGTCTCTCAGTAAACTGTCTCAGCCGGTCAGCAGCAGGTAGTGTGAGTGAATGGTCAAGCGAATGTGATCTGTTCTCCAATCACATGCAGCTCTCTCTCTCTCTCTCCCTCATCTCTCTCTCTCTTTCTCTCTCCCTCATCTCTCTCTCTCTCTCTCTCTCTCTCTC
>JBAJNP010004037.1:0-35630 GCA_036877545.1 Yasuhikotakia modesta
TGTATTTTTTTTAGGGCAGGCCTCATAATGATGAAGTGAAGTGTTGTTTTGAACAAATATTTTTCTCAACAACTTTCAGACCTTGCTTGGCCTGTTTCACTTCAACTTTAATTTTAAATTTTAAAAAAGTGATTTTGTGATAATCAACATAATGACACAATATTATCAAATTAACTTTGCTTGAACTTGTTCCAAAATGAGTTTAGGCAGTGTAAACAAAAGCGTAAACACCTGAAAATAAATCAGAACAGTAAATAACATGTCTACCAGAAAATAGATGATGGATTTTATTTCTTCAGTTGGATGTCATGGCAACTGCCAACACCTTCAATCAGCTCAGTGAGAGCAGTCACACCTCCCCAATCAGTGGACATACACTCAAGTGGACACAGGCTACAGCTGCAGCATCGACATAACATTTAACCTGAACCTCCGTCTAAGAGCAATTTCCTCACCCGTCATCTAACCCCAGCTGGCCCACAGAAAGACCGCCCCTTTCTTATCAATCACAGCACACCTCACTGTTATGCCGGCATTACCCTCCCACTTTTTCAAGGTTCAAGTTATTGACACATCTGTGTTTACTACAGGGACTTTTCTGTCAGTAGTTGGAGGTGAGATAGTTTTCTTTCTGTGTGTACTAAGATAACAGCTGCCAGTATTCTCCTCCAATTCATGTACAGCTCTCTATAATCCCTTCTGAAATTTACATACTGATCGATCACATCTTGTGGCATTTGAGCTGTATGTTCAGTTTCTTCACATTGCACAGTTTAAGGTTGTGGAAAATGGTCTGTTTTCAACAGCATAGATTACAGGCCGTTCCTGCAGAGAACACTGTCATATATAAGTAGATGTCAGTGGGTTACTGCTTGCTAGATTGGCGGTCCACCTTCTGAAGAAAGCGTGCAACTGAGGCACATTATACCCGCATGCCTGGAGTCGTCAGCTTGGCATCTAAGGAGGCCTTCTCAGTCATCTATTTTAAATCATCATCATTATCTACATCATCACTGTAGCTCTCATCATCATAATCAGCCACACTGGCAGTGGTGGCGGCAGCCGGTTTGGTGCAAGCATGAGGCCAGTGACCAGCAGGATGCTGCTAACACAGTCTAAAGCAATTATCATCAATGGCTTTGTGACAAATTTATAAAAGCCTTTTCTTCACAATTGCATCTGATTGTACTGACTGAGGCAGGTTCTCACCAGATTCTTCAGAGCTCCTCTGACTATCTACAGAAAGGAAGGAGAGCTTGTTTCAATACTACCAGCAATTCCAGTGTGAGTCTTTGTGTACATAAATCAATATTTAATAACCTAAAAAAATCAGTGCTATCCTAATGCTCGGAAATGTACATGAAGATTAATCTTTCTCTTCACTTTTCTAGTTGTTTGAAGTAGTTTGTCTTGGTTATCCAGCAGCAAAGGACCTGGTCTCTTAACAAAAACATTGAGAACCCAAAGTGGTGAGAATTATGGCCTTGAGCAGAGAACTTAACCTCAGGTTGCTCCATTTGATTCGATTGCTATAATTGGCAAGTTGAAGTTTCTTCCTGTCAAGGAGGGAAGTCCCTCGTATCTCCATGGAGGGGGTGCAGGAGTCACAAAAACAGCAAATTGTGTGTTCCTTAAAAGTTGTTATACATAAATGAAAGCTCTTAACCTCCTACATGTCGCAGATGATTCATTTTCGTGGAAAAACAGACTTGTGTCACCTCACTCTGGGTATTTTCATCTTTACTAAGCTGAACTAAGACACACAACTTTAGCACCAAATTACATGCACACCCCAAGAAAGCTAATTTCAGAAAGTATTTCATAGCCCTTATTTAGAACATAAGCCAGTAGGCAGCGTCTAAACCTGTGGTGAGGTGAAGCTCTCACCACTATCTGTAAGCTCTTGATGTTCTCATTCTTGTCTCCCCACCCTCTGTTAGTGGTAGCTAGGTCTAAATGGTCATTGCTAAGGGGACTACTTTAATTAAAGTTCTGTCTGTCAGCCACCCTGCCGTGGCTCCCAGCCTCAAGCCCTGACTGATAGAGGCAGCTCTAATTGTCAGGGCTGGAGATAAAGTGAAATTTGAAATTGGGTGTGGAGGGACCACAACAGAATAATGCACACACACACCTCCCCTCTATGGTGTATGCTGTTGGCCAGCTGAACCAGCAGTAGGAGAGCAGGGAAAGTTAAGTAAACAAGAAGGGACAGCAGGGGCCAAAGTACCCCAACCCCTGCACCCAGCATGGCTCAGATTAGAACAGCCTGACAGGCAAGACTCCCTGCTTGGGTGGGGATTGTTCCAACTCATCTTTAAACGCTAGTGTTTGTTGTCTCTAGGGTTTTATGGGTGTGTACCACTTATTTGATTAGTATGAGTAGTACTCTATGAGGCAAAGTCAAAGTCAAAGTGGAGTTTATTGTCATTTCAGCCATATAGAATACATAGTGAAACGAACACAAGAACAACACAAAAACTACAATGTACTGTATATACAAAACAAAACGCTGTCAAGCAAGCATCACAATTGCTGTTTCTTATTGGTTTGGCCTTTAAGCTAGATTCTTACAACTAAAACACAACAACTAAACTTTAGTGCTTGGGTTGAAATGAGGTGTGCAAATACTTGGCTAAATTGTCAAACTTCTACGTCTGGTGGACAATAGTATAAAATTAAATTAAATCCAGAAGAGCCAAGCCATATCTTGGGACAAGAATATTTCATCTCTGGGCCTGGAAAACTTACAATACCCCAACAACTTTCACATGAATAAATACCACTCTTTATTCTATGTTAGTAGATGCAAAAATGCAGCTGTTGGATAACTGTGCAATATTGCATGTCACCTGCTCGCGCACACACACACACACAACTGGTTTGTAAGCTCCACGGATTGTAAGCGACTATTGGGAGAAGAGCTTAAGAGGCAATATCTGGGCGGGGTACATGCAAGTTATGTTTGGGGATTCCCGTGAAGTGCTCAGCTAGTGTTAGTCACACATAACTGAATGTTTGCCTGCAAGATTGTCCATAAAACTCTTCACATATCTGTAAAAAGTGCATGTAAAAGCAAAGGTGCATTGTGGGTGAGCAGAGCCAGAGTTCCTGTTTGTGAGGGAGGGTTTTTTAGGCAGGCAACAGAATGAAGGGCCCAATGGTTTGTGGGTGTTTCCATCTGTTCCCTCTATGGCACAAAAGGCTCCCTCTTGCATGACATGTTTTTCTGCTTCTTGCTGTTTCTCAGAGTGCTCAGCACAAGCTGAGAAGAGAGAGAGGCTAAACAGAGCACATGCCTGGCTTTGCAGGAATGTGTGTGTGATGTGCCTGTGAATGTCTCTCTAAATAAGACGTGTTGTGATAATTTATGCACGTGCACCTTTGGAAATCTATGAATCACGTTTTTTCCTCCTTGTGCAGTTCTGCAGGGTTACATGCTGCTGTCTGTAGTCAAAAGCTTTTAATTTGGTCGGTAATGTAACATGTATATCTGTGTGTGTGGTTGTGATGTATGTGTGAACGGCAGGGACGCCTCTCTGGTCACATGATTAAGTAGTCCACGACTCTGAGGCTGAGAGAGAATCAAAAGACTCTTTGTTTACAACTGAAGTGTAGAAATTCTGAGTGAGGCTCTTGGGCCCAGCAGGGCTGGATAATGCTCCCAGTGGGGCTTGCTCCCCCTCCCCTGCTTTTTGCTCTGAGTGTCCAGCATCTTATCACTTGTTCTCATTTTGTTCTGCTCGTTCTGCTATTTTGTGTCTCTCTCTCTCTCTGTTTTTCTCCTTCCCACTGTCTCTCATAATGTTATTGGGTAACACTTAATTTTCTGAGCTTCTATACAGTTTGGCTACAGCCCAAATAAAGGCAAGTTGGGGTTCATGGGGCACAGAGTTCATTACTGTGGCAACTTCTTGAGAGGCCCCTTCCTCAAAGGAGAGCACAGGGTCATGTGACTGCACTACAGAGGGGCTTAAATCACCCACTCAGTGCCCCTGCTTTCACATTTTCTTTCAAGAACAAGTTCAGTCATTCACTGTCCTGAATGGAATCTGCAGACTTTTTGCATTTTCTGCATTGATGTTGAGGGAAAATTCTGCAGATTGAACTTAAACAGTGTACAATGTGTTAAACCTTAAAAGCATAATCAACATGTTTCCCACCGTAAACTCTTGCCATTGGTTAAGCGCTGCTACAGGGCTTGCATGTTTTTCTAGGAAATCTACCTACAAATGCTTTACTTATGGCTGTCTCTACATGATAAGTTGAGGTATTTTAATGTGACAAATTCTGCAGAAAGCTCCACAGTTCTGGGATGCAGATCCCATGCGGACCTCCTCATTCATACTCAAATACCTTGGTCCCTTTCTTTACTAACCCATTCTCTTTCTCCTTTTCTTCCTCCCATCCTGGGAATGACAAAGTAATCCCTAAGTAAATGGAGCAATAGTGTAAAGATGCAGACTCCATGGCCCCCAGAAATGAACCCAGCTTCACTGCTCTGACGGGCTCCAATAGAACAGCTGCTTCCACAGGCACCACGGAAACTAAATGTCAGGAGCAAAATAAAGGCCCCCGTTCTGAGCGTGTACTTTCTGTCAGCAAATGTTGCTTTCCTTAACGCTGTGCTTAGCCTTTAAAACCACGCTTGACTTTTTTCAATGCTGGGTGGCCTTTCCCCTGAGAAAACGCAGAAATCACTTGCTCCCTGTCATCTCCGGAGGTTTCACTTTTCAGACTTTGACTTCCTGTCATCATTGCAAGGGTAAAGAAAGAATATGATACAGTACAATTGTTGAGGGTGAAAGGGCACATAAAAGATCGGCCTTTATAATTCTATGCTTTAATAATCTGGACTTCCCCAAAGCCAATTCCAGTAGAGACTACAGTCAGGAGATTAAAATTTTCTAATATTTCTAGATTCTAATATTTATTAACCCTTTTAGATCTTTTCAATTAAGTTAAGAGTAATGTGGAGCAGTAATTTTTAAACCCCGGTTGTGGGAACACAGTTCTGCACATTTTGTATGTCTCTCTTGTTTAAGGCACTCGATTCAGACCATCATGTCATTAGGAGAGTGCTTCATGAGCTAAAACAAATGTGTCAGATAAGACAGAGGTACACATTGTGCAGTGCTGTGAATCCCCTGAAAAAGAACTGAAAGCTACTGCTTTACAGTATGTGTTCTGACATACAGTCTATTACTATATTGCAAATAGCATTCAACAGATATGATACCACAGTCACTTAGTGTGGAGCAATATGAGCATAAATATGTCAAATGCAGAAAGAATGGAGAGCTTTGCCTTTAAAGACCTGAGTAATCTTATGTGTGTCTCCAAATTAACTGAAGTATTATCATCTCTTTACTTACTGTACCCTTACTGTATGTAAACAATTGTCTCATTTGTGCCTATTACCCTTACATGAGAAGTTGCTTTCTGTTTATTCTCCTTGCTGTCTCAAATTAGATATCTTGGAGCTTCATTTTTTTCCCTTACATCTTTTCTTACAGATTGTCAGTGTCCTTCATCAAACATCTCAGGTTGGCTTATTACCCCGGTATCATGCCAGTTCATTAGTCAGTGATTCTGATTGGTCTCAGCAGTATTCATTCAGACATGAAGATAGTCCTTCTCGATGTTTAGAATCCGCATGCAGCCTTTAGATAAATAATACAAGAACACGTGCATTTTTAAAAGCCGAAATTACTCAAATCTGTTTTGAGACGGTCTGGGACAGACGTGAAGACTCTGCTGGTGGATGAAAAAATTCTGTGTGATGTTGAGGAACACTTTTGCTGCTTCCTTCTTTCTTGCTTTTTTAATTCCCCCATCATGTTTTGACTTTGTGACCAGCCTTTTTACTGCAGCCCTCATTTTTGTGCATGTTGTTAGAGATCAAAGCCGCCTGTTAAATGAATACAGATAAGAGACGTTTTGTTATGAAGCAACGGCTAGTTGCGGGGGTACTGGGAAAGAATGTGTGTTCATATATTTTTGAAAAGAAGTGTGTGTGTGTGTTTTAGCTTGTGCTAATCAATCACAATGATAATGATAAAGTGAGTCTTGGTGAGCACTCTCTCGTTTTCTTTCTCCCTCTGCCTCTCTGTTTGGTGTCTCCACAGTTCAAAGGCAGTTTGATGTATGAGATTTCCTCCTCCTCCTAATTGCACCTCTTTAATTCCAATGAAGAGGATGCCTGTGTTCTGCCAGCTAATCACTGACACAGCCCGCTATGCTTACAGGTTGTGTACATGTCTGGAAACTTCATGTCTGTTTCAGCTCTGTGTGTGTTTGGTTACACGTGTATGTGTGCTGGTTTACTTGTGCTAGAATCTCTGCTCTAACAGTGTCCTGCTGTTAACAGACAGGCACATGTTTGGTGCAATATTGTTGGCTTGCTATTGTGGGACTTTACACAAATCTTCAAGGGGCCATATTCTAAACTTAAATAGCAATTTTCCCAGCAGTCCACATTATGCTAAAGTTTTTCATTGTAATGTTGTTTTTGTGACAGTTGTCTGTCAACGTTATTTAACCTGTGCTTGACCCAGAGAATTAAACGGGTTGTTTTTGCTGCTGTACGCTTAATATATCATTATGTAAATTACTTCTGTAATGATTGCCATATTTTGTATCCTGTAATGAGTACTAATGAAACATAAGGTAAAAGTGATTGTGTCATGGTTGTGAGGATGTGTGGATGTGCAGTTAAATGGCACAAACTGCAGTTGTTTATTTCAAGAGAAAACATTCCAGTTTTCCCAGTGCATTTAAAAAAAATCAAATTTTACTTGTTTTTGTGTTTGTTTTCACAACTGAGACTCGATTATAACTGTTAAAAGTAAGTGACATTTTTTCATTTTTGTGTGTGTGCGTGTGCATATGTGAGATTACTGATAAATATCAGTTGATGAATATAAATATCTGGTTTGTTTTGTATGTTACTGTTGTTTATCAGCAGCAGAACAGATAAGGATTTTACCTGACAGAATCAGCATTTGTATGCACACACACATGCGTCTCAGCACAAGGGACACTTGCAGTACTTTCCTCTCTCAAAGCCAATTAACATGAAACCTCATGTGTGGGGAGGTAAGACTATAAGCTCTGTACTCTCCCACAGGTTTGCATCAGAACTGATGCATTCATACTGTATACTGCCTCTCCAAATGCAAATGCATGAGCAATACATACCTGTACTCTCTCACTCTCATTCTAATTCTCTCTCGCTTGCTGACTGGCCTGTGACTGAGTATTTCCACTCGCATCCAGGAAAAGCTACTTTCCTGCCTCTCACTGAAATAACCTGCAGTCTAATTTTAACCTGTGTGTGTTCAGACAAAGAATAGGGTCCATGATCTTTGTGCCTATTTATGTGGCTAAATTTACCCTTCAGTTTTAGTGGAGGCTGCAAACTTCGTTTAAGCCAAACGTACAATGTAAAGTCACGCTGCCATTTATAGCCCTGCCTATTAAGACACTGTCAAAAAAGAACCATGGCATTACCCTTGTTGGACATGTACCATTACTACTGTATTTTTAAAACTAGCTTGTGTGTCATGTAAATACCCTGCTGTATGAATATGGTTAGGTACTGTGGAAAATGATTGTTGGTAATACCATGGTCTTCTTTTAAACAAAGTGTTCTACTGTGTCTTTATTGCAGTATATAATGTTCTTCATTAATTCACATGCTTATCATTTCCAACAAGTCAATTACATGAGGTACAGCATGCAGACAACATAAATATTGGATTAAACTGTAATTAAGTTTTGTTAAAGCAATTTTAATCGTCCCAATGACTGTAAGAATTGTGTTTCTGTGAGTGTGTGTATGAGCCTGGGAAAGCAACAGGGAATATGTATCTTTTCTCAATAAATGATTCTCTGGTTGTTTTTGTCCCTGTGGGGAGGGCCCATCATGTACAGCTGCAGAAACTCACAGCTGATTTTAAGTGTCAAAAAGCCTGGCAGTATTATCACACAACAAGCCAAATCCTGACATTGTTGGATTGTTTTTTCTTGCCTGAGTCTATAACCTGTACCTTTAAATAAACCATTTATTGGTTGATTTGCCTGGATAATGTAATAAATAAACATTTTGACTATGTGGTGCCATTAAAACATTGCTCTGTTTGTTTGAGCGTCCTGACCAGCCAGACAGCAACATCAGCTCCAGTGGCATTAGTTAGGGGTAGGGAATAACTAACTATGGGTTAGTTCGACAGATTAGTTATAACAATTTAGTTAAAGGTTTGTTGATTGATTTATTTGTGATTTATGGATTACGGTTTATGATTTTCAATTATTTTTAATTAGCTTACTCTAGATAATTATCAGCATTGTGCTGTAAACATGCTCAGCAGCAGAAACTCAACGTGAAGTCTTGATTCTTGTGCTAAAAATCTCATAGGAAGACACGTGGCACTTAGGGATGGGGTGAGATAAAACGGTGGGTTCCGGTGCGACGTGGAGGGACAGGAAAGACTGCCGAGAGGATGAGGCGTCTCTATGGCTGGTAGCCAAGCATTCATGTCTGTGTGTTGTAAGAGAGCAGCTGTGTGCTCCGCGAGTGGGATGTGTTCTTGAAGCGCTAACGTCCGGTTTCTACTCACCAGATCCTCCGGGCCTCATTTGGCCAACTGTAGCACCTCTCTGTCTTTCAGCCTTACTGTTCAACCAGTGACAGTCAGAGCTGCGTTTGATAGGTTCAGCCTGTGTCCTCGCCCTTGAGAAATTGCTGCTAACAAGATAAAGCATGTAATAGAATAAAGCACTGAGAGATATAAAATTGGATCATATTTTGTGTTGTTACAGAGAAGCAATCACTTGAGTGCTTTGCTTTAAGAGAGAGAGAAAGAGAGAGTTAGATGTGCATCAACAGTGCAGAGGACAGTAGCAGCAAAGAAGACAAAAGAAGGAAAGACATTTAAAAGAAAGGAAAATAACAGGCCAAAGGACCCAAAGACGGTAGTGTTTAATGTGTCTCACACATAAAAATTCATCAAAGTGCAGAAGGACATATAGCCAGAAACGAACAGCTGCAGAATGTAGGGTGATATAGAGGACATTGAGGGACGTTCTGTTCCAAAATGTAGTAAGCTGCCTCATAAGCTCACACATAACATGCATAACAACTTGCTAAAACATTCCAAGACTGGACTAAATGTCATCTAGTATAGATGCACTGGATTTGCAGTGTTTGCAGTGTTTTATTATATATATATATATACTGTATATATACTGTATATACACACACACATATATATAGTATATATATATAGTATGTTATGGCAATGTCATCATTCACAGGGAGCATGCGCAAAATGTGGTTCTTAAATTCTAACACTACAAACTTAAGACAAAAAACACCACAAGCTTTTATCTGCCAACTGTAAACAAATGACTGAGCCCAAATAAAACAGACATGACACAATTATTCATAATTAGTCTGGTTATAGTTTTCACAGTACCATTGTAAAAACTAGCCAAAACTATTAGAATCAATTGGGCTAATGCTGTCTCAAATGCCTCCATTAGCACTTGCAGTACAACAACCTAGAAATCTACACTTTGGTGAAATACTGTTGCATAGACTGCAGGGTTTCCGTGCGCTATTGAGTTGTGGAGGCTCCATAAGGTCTCTTAAAAGACACAAGGGGGGCATGCATGGGTTTGTTTGAGAGGAAGCCAGCCAGGCTGCAAGTTCATGTCAAGTGCTTCATTTGGGACATGGCCTAAGTAGAGCGTTCCAATTAAGTCACCTATAAGGATCCGTTTCAGTTAGGATTCAGCTTAGAAGGTGGTTTTATAAGTAGACGTCAAAGAAGCACACAGGGTTTTGTAACTTGGGCTTGGAAGAAAGAGAGAGAGAGCGATGAGGTGATGAGGCAACCCTGACAGGGCCATGATGGAAAGTTGTATGCTGGCAGGCATTGTGTAGTAAAGGTCATTGTGATCCCAGTCTGAATAGCTCCAGAGTGAGTCCTCTTTATGCAAGCAGAGTTTAAAAGCATTTTATATGCCCTCACCGGAGCGCACACACTATGCTGGTCTGTCTGATGGGAACTGCTGCTGGTGTCTGTATCAAATCTCCTGCATATCCTATCTGCTATTAGGCCCTGTTTACACCTTATTGAAACATCAGATTCGATCACAGTGGACAGCACTGAATGTTAGTGTAAATGGGGTCAGAACAGAGTCCATTTTGTTACTGGATCATTCAAACCACAGTTTGAGGTAGTCACAAGCACATGTAAGAGTGCTGTATTTGTTGTCTGAACGCTAATGAGGTTTTATATAGGTTTTAAAGTTGACCAGTAATGGTTTAAAAAAAGCCCACTGTCCAGTCAAAATATGTCTCAATAGAATTACAGTGACAATAATATTTGATGTGAGAATAAAATTGAAAAATATTAACAATGCTGTTCTCACGTCTTTGTGAACATTTTAGACAGAAATTAAACTGGTCTGTAGTTTCTCAGATGAATAAAACACAAACAGATTTTTCTCAAACCAATTATACCAATATAAACTTAAACCAATATAAACATGTTCATGCTGTCAGTCTAACACCGGTCTTGCATTCAGTGGTTGAACAAAGCAGTTCCATATAAGCATGAGAATGGCCAATCAGACAGAACCTAGTGGCAAATGCTGGAATTTGATTTAGCACATTCACATTTGTACAGCCATTCTAGGGCCTTCTTTATATTAAACTGAAATCAAGATCATTGGCATTCGCTTTAAGCGTCAGGTGCCCACAAAGATACTTGTACATTAACATGGCAGCTCTGGTGCAGAGAGGCCCTTCGTGTTGTCGGTGTGAGGCTCTGTTGCATGGTGTGAGCAGGAAAGGCCCCCGGCAACACTGTCATAGAAGGAGAGAGAGAAACGAGGATGGAAAGATGGATGAACGGACGATAACAGAAAGGCAGAGACCAGAAAAAACATATAGTGTCACAGAGACAATTGAGGCTTGGAGCAAAAGAAGATTGTCCAATGTGTTGTAATACGTTATGGCATAAGAATTGAAATCTGCAAAGGAGGAAATTTGTAGGGTAAGAACAGATGGAAAGCTAAAGCATAGCAGAGTGAAAAAATGTACAGTAAACTGGATCTCGTTCCATCTGCTTTACTGAATGTGGCAAACAGATCTAGGTTGTGTGGGTAATGATACAGGCTGATTTCTAAATTACAGCCTGAGAAAGTTAGCATTAGATCCCAGCCTAAACACTCTCAGAATGCTTTGATGACATCACAGCACCTCTCACTGGCACATAGCTGACACTGCAAGCCTGTTACATTTGGAAAAGCATTGTACCATTCCACTGACTTTCACTTCTGAATTTTGCATGTTTTTTGTGTATTCATGTATTCTGTATGCAGAGAATTCCTGAATATATTGCTTGCTATACTTGCCAAATATGCAGTATACAGCAGAGCACACTTTATGAAATATTGTTTCCCACAGTGGGTTTGCAATGGGTTTGACGTCCAATCTTCAGTTTCCGGTGTCACAGACCACATTTGTACAGTTCCTTATAGAGTCATTATTTGATCATTGTTTGAGTTTAAAAAGCATGCTAAATTATATGAGCCCTTAATGCTCAGTGGTGACATATTTGTGTGTGTATATATGTGTGCACATTTAAAGTGGTGTCACCTCAGAAATATTCATTGATGCATTAGCATACTTCTTCATATGCTATAGTATAAAAAACAGCACATGCAGTGTACTGCACAGCAAGCTGTATGATAGCATTCAAGTCTAAACCCATGTCTTTTATCAGCAAGTCCAGCCTCACTCCTTCCCAAGGCCTTCAAAATAATGAAATATAGCTTGCCACTTTCCCATGAATTGCCATCGCTATTTGTTCGCTTGTTATGTGGCTCAAAACAACACAGTAAGACACTGTCTCTATATATTCCTGCTATATAGGTACATATGTACAGAATGTTTTTTACTCAGCTTTCTAACCTTGTTCTCAGGTTCTCACTAGTGAACCTGCAGCAGTCGGGGCTGATGCTCTCAGAGGCCGCTTTGCCAAGAACTGAGCACATTAGGCTGATTAAATAAAGACAGAGAGTGATTTATAACAACTCCGTCTCACTCTATTCATCAGCAAGCTCTTGACTTAATAAAGTATTGATATTTAGATACACAGGGAGTGGGCTGTTTCAGTGGTGACAGGAGGGCACCAGGGACCGAGGCTCTTAGAACAGCTGTGCTGCAGGGCAGTAAATACATCTCTTCCTCAGTGTGGTTCATCTCCACACGGCACAAACAGAGACTGAGGGAGAAAATTCTGGGTAGTGCTGGTCTCTGTACCCTACATATTTGTATGCATTATATATGTGTGTATTTTCTCTCTTTTGTCTATTTAGTACCTGCATGATCAGGCAAATTTAGCAAAATGTGCAGTATAAAATAAAGCACAGTGTATATTCCCAGAATGCAATTGGCTTGGGGTTTTTTTCCAGTGTGGAAGAATCAAAATATCAGACACAGTAACATTTGTAACACTGTATTTGATTAGAATGCCAAAATATTTTTAAAAAACTATATATATTTTATCCAAAATGAACTAAAAACTAAACACTATTGTCACCCATGTTTATGTTGAGATCATGGAATAACAACAATAGCATTTAATATAAGACAATTTCTACTGTTTCATTTACTGTATTGCTGATCAAGCATTTTGCTTTTGTTAAATACGTTTCTGGCCTTAATTCCCAGGGCTAAAACAATTTTATTCATAAATTGACCTATTCAAGAAATAAAAAAATTAGCCGATAGCTTAAAAACACCAATAGCTGCATTATAATTAGTATATGCTATATTTCACCATGTTTTGTAATCAGAAGGTATTACGGTTTAGGTATGTAAGGTTTGAATGCATTTGCCTTTGTGTGTGTATTTATATGAACAGGCTGAAGGGGAGGACAGTCTGAAGAAGATGCAGCTAATGGAACTGGCCATTCTCAACGGCACCTATAGAGACGCCAATATTAAATCACGTAAGCTGCCTCCTTTTCTACCAGCAGACAGAAGCGCTTTGTTAGAAACCTTTGTGCCAGCAGCTTTCAGTAATGCTCACCACTGCTCTCTCACGTAACCCTCATTTTCTAAGAAATGCTCTGACAAACCTCTGTGTATTCTGATGCAGAATTAGCAGCTAATGAAGCACAATAATGGAGAACATGCACCGCTATCAGTGAAAACAAGGTTTTCTTAATTTAAAAGATGTTGGGACAATGTCCTCTTAGCTTCGCTGCTTTGGTAAATAGCACTGAAGCGTGTTCAACTTGTATTGTTACTAACGTGTATGTTTAAATACACTGCTTCCCATACTTCAATTCTTAATTAGCCCAGCAGCTGTAGCAATGCTGACATGCTTTATATATAGTGTATTCCTGTGCATGGTACTAACGGTTCTCTTATTTTCTTTCCAACTCCACCTGTCTTGATCTCTCCCCACCCTCACATTTTTCCGTTCACCGCAGCTGCCCTTGCATTCTCTCTTGCAGCCAGCGCCCAGGCGCCCCGGATCATCACCGGCCCAGCACCCGTCCTGCCACCCACAGCCTTGCGTACACCCACGCCCGCCGGGCCCACCATCATGCCCCTCATTCGCCAGATCCAGACCGTCATGCCCAACGGCTCAGCTCACCCGGCGGCCGCCACCCTGGTGCCACCAGGTCCTGAGTCAGGCCTGATTTACGCGACACCCTACGATTACCCCTACACACTGGCCCCCGCCACATCGATTCTGGAGTATCCAATCGACTCCACTGGGGTATTAGGTAAGCATAAATGCACCTGTCAGTGTCCCGATTACTTACCACGCCATCTTAATCAGAGGCTGGGAAAGATCACTGCATATAGCATGTAAATGTTGATGCATCACTGATAGACAATTTGATGTAACTTTTATACTAGAGTTCTTGTTTTTTTTCGCTTCAGTATTTGCATGACAGAATAAAAGGAAAACATGGAGTAATATGTTAACTGAATCAAGATTGCAAAGGATGTATTATTAAGGCATGTTGTTTAGCCCAACACAAAGCAGTTAAGCTGTTTATGGTTGCCAAGCAACCACACAACTTTCTGCATTTATCAATAATTCTATTGATTTTACTTCCTGTGGCTTTGAATTTGTATGAAATCGGTTTTATAATGTTAAGTGTATTGTTTTAATCATATGTTGGTGTTACGTAATGTGACGCTACTTATACACTGATGACAACCTTATTATTCATTTATTCATGAATAATCTTATCTTTTGGTTAGTGTCCATCACATTCCAAATAAGAGAAAATAATCTAAGAAGAAGTACCTTCCTAGCATTTAATTATCAAATAATAAGCATATCCACAAGCATATTTAATATTTTAAGCATTCAATCCTGTATATTTATATCATTTATAATGCAACCATAATATAAAATTAGTCATACTATGATATAATGTGTTTGTCATACCACCCACCATTATCATTCCTTTTCAATGTCTCCTCACACATATAAGCTAAAATCCTGCCCTCCTACACCAATAAAAGCTTCTCCTTTCCCCTATAGGGTCAGTGCCACCACCATTCTTAGCTGTCACACACACACACAATGTAATACACAATATTACAAAATACAAGAACAATACATCAATCCTTTTCCACTTAATCCATTTAGCATCATGAAAAGTCTTCCATCGTCACAAAAAAAAGAAAAAAAACCTTTACAATTTTTGCATAAATTATTTGGCTTTTAAGTGCTCAACTGGCTTCATGTGAATAATAAGAGCTCTCTCTCTCCCTTGCTCTCTTACTCGACACACTCTCACTCTCTCCACACAAGCTGTATGGCTTCATTAAAGCACTTGAGAAAAGCCGATTATGAATATCATGTTACCAACAACATTCTGCCAGTTTAACACAGGCTTGTCCCAAAGGCACAGTGTTAAGTTGAGCAGCAACACAAAGCCCGTCCCAATGCCAAGAGCTGCGTGTCCAATTAGAGCAGACGAAGTCAGGTTTAGCTACCATCCAATAAGCATGTTTCTCAGGCTAGATTTAAGCAAGTCCTCATAAGACTGCATGAGTGATACACAATATGTGGGTGGAGAAAAGGACAGTAAAGGGGCGATCACAGCTACAGCAATTTGCATTGACAAAGGTTATGCTGAGACAGAAAGGGACAGTTAGGAATGTTGGTGATGTGGTGTGGACGTGTCCAGCAAATCAACAAGTTCATATTTATGCAAATGAGCTGTGATGTGAATGAGTAACACTAAAGTGCATGTAAGGTACTGTAGTTGCGCTTACGAAAAGCAAGATGGAGGAGTAAATATAAGTGTTAGCAATGTCATTGTTCTGGACTATTGTTAATAGTAGTACTAAAACTATATTAATTGTAATGGCAAACAGAGAGGGAAAGTTGTCTGAAGTGTCGGAAAGGCAAAATTTTCACCCTGTGTTCTTTCTTGACCTATACAGCGTCCTCAAAGGCCGAAGAGCTGCCCCTCTACCTGGGCTTTCAGACCTGTCACATTCCCATCACAGTCCAGCGTGGAGAGCCAACCGGTCGGCCTCCCTTTTAAAGTGGCCCCCCTCTTTTCCCACCCCTTCAACAAGCCCCTCCCTCACACTGCAGATACACTCACTTCCTGTGCTCCCTCTTATTGGACTGGCTGGATGTTCTAGCCTCTAATTATTTCTGCTTCCCTCAAGTCATTATTTTTGTTGTATTTTTGTTTTATCCTCAATGTGATTTTTGTTTTTTGTTTGTACAATGATGAGGGAGACAAAGCACTGAGCCCCAAAACTGCTGCACAAGCCTTTCTGTATGACCCCCATCACTCAGTCTGAACAGGCCGCATCATGGTGAGGGCAATCAGGAGGGGCAACATGAGGATGGTGAGGGGACAGTGGGGGTCAAATGGGGCTACTCCACTTGGGCGGGAAAAGAGGGGAGACTATTTCAGAAGGGGCATAATGATACGTCAGGCCCTTCACAAGCTGTTCTAGGACAGTTTCATGCGCTATGTGTTGTTTTTGTCTTAGACTAAAATGGGATATATCCAAAGTAATATAAACAGCCACACTGTGAGCAGAGTGCCAGCTTATAAAGAAATTATCCTAGTTACATTTCACCCTAAATTCAAAAACAAAATTATGTTTGGTATTTGGTAAATTTTATGTCTGTACCATGTGTTTTTTCATAGTGATATCATTTTTATCATTTAGATTTTTAATCATGTAATTGGCTGTTGCTTTTGTCAAAGTAACTTACAGTGCATTCAGTCCTGTAGGTATAGACTGTTTTCAACTTACGCAACAATGGTGAAACATCCACATTAAAATCAATATTGATTGTCAATGTCAATAACATTATATTTAGAATGTTTTGAAGGTCATGGTGGTGATGGTAATTCACAGTACCATAGTGAGTATGTTTTAGAAAGGTTAGGAACAGCTGTGTAGCACTAATCTTATCAGTTATAATTGCTATTAAATGTAATTACATTCAGTTGACTGGGAGATGTGTTTGTCTCCTTTGCGATTGGCTGTCTTCGCAAATTCACATTGCAAAATTCATCAAATTAGGAACAGCAGATAAAATAGCCAGGAAAATCACAGTCCAGCCCTGCACTGTCATGAAATACTGTCATCTAAAAATACACTAAATATTACATTGACATTTATTTATTTGGCACATCCTTACATCCAAAGCGACTTACTGGGTGTGTTCCTTGGAAAATCTAGCCCGTGACCTTGGCATTGTTAGCAGAATGCTCTACTAGTTGAGCCACAAATATAATTTTGCACTTGTTTTGAATTTAGGGTGAAATATGACATAACAGTGTTTTGTGAGATTCACCTTTAACATTGCTGTGTTCTCACACACTGTCCTGAAACGTGCTGTGGTGACACGCCTTACTGCGTTTGTGTTGTCTCCCTGAGGACCAGCAGTCCCGGCACTAATTCCCCATTGCCTTCCTTTATTCCTATGGTGTGGCTTTCCCCACAAAAGGTTAAATGCATTTCCCAGGATCCTCACTGTACCCCTCTTTCCATCCGAGTGTTAACACACATGCGCTTTCGTTTCACAGCTGCCTTGTTGGTTTTGAGTGTTGTTTGTTCAGAAGCATGAATCCGGGCCTAGCAGTCAAACAAACGCACTTCTGTATGTTTACACTGATTATTCCCAGATCCCAAAAAGGCTGAACTTTTAATGCCACTCAAATGCCTCCATACTCACAGTTTTCTTTAGTGCTTTGCTCCTGACTGCTATTTTCGATTTGGAAGGAAAGAAAACTGTCGATCAAACATTGTTTTGCTTTACTAATCACTTAATGTATTGCCATACATTCTATTCTATTTTTTGTACTACAGCGGATGTGCCTAAATCTTTCCTCTCTGCACCGCAGCACCGCAGAGAGCGAGTTTATCAGTATTATATTTAAAGACATTCTTGACTGTCACTCCAGTGCAAGATTATGTGACTAGTAAAGCTGTGTGCTCGTCACTATTGACTGTCATACTGTATCCAAGCTACGCAAAAATCCATCACAGAGTATAAATGAAACCAAGTTTGACTTTTGTACGAACTAAGTGTTGATAGATTTGCCTATAAAAAGTATTATTTGTGCCTTATCTTGTATAATTTAAATAATTTGCATTTGTCATATGTGGTCATACGGTGAACTTTTTTAAACCTGTGTGATGTCATTGACCTGATAGAAACTGTGATGTTTGATTGATCTCATCTGTCTTTTCTGGTGATGTCATTGTAATTCAAGCAGGTGCAGTGACAACTAAAGTTCGAAGGCACGAAATGCGCGTCCATCCTTACCAAAGGGTGGTGACCGCAGACAGAGGTTAGTTTAGTTCACATGCTTCTATTCATTACCAGTAGCAACTCACTGTTGGTGGTGATCTGTTGTGCAACGTGTGCAGCATGTGAAATAATGCACCATGAATTTAGCGCTTGAATTTAGCAGACTCAGCCTTACATGCTATTTAATAAGGTGTGGTTGTTTAACCCTTCTGTCCATGCATACACACAAACACGTTTTCCTTGATTTAATTCCATTATTTGGATGACATTATGATTTCAGCATGATGTTAATGATAAATAATGGAAATATTAGTGTTCTCTTTATGTAACCCATTCTTCACACCATCCCTACTTTTATTAGATTTTTAAACTAGAGGCTAGGCTTTTTTATGTAACAATTTTACAAACATGCAGGATCCATATAAATAGATGACACATTATCATAAATGAAAATGAAAACTTTTCATAGAAGATGACATCATGCAGCAGGACACACATAGTGCATGTGTTTAAAATTGTAAAGAGCCCACATTGCCAGTTTCAGTAAGATGATAACACTGTGGATAATGATTTCACAAATAATGCTTACATGTACATTTTTTCAAAGTATTCATGTAATTGCTAGAAATCTAAAATATTTTTGATTTTACTGTTCACATGCATCTAGTTGCTTTTAAATTCAGTTGGCACCGTTGAAACGTTGTGTTGTGTGTACGTGTGTGTTTGCATGGTCAGTCATGCTGAGGAGGTTTGTTTTGTGCCATCTTAAATGTGGCTCACTTAAACTAGCATAAAGACCACAGATATCAAGATTATTACATACTGTGTTTTTGCTTTCTTTAAATGTATTTCATATTCTTTTTTTGTTATACACTTTTATATAATAGAACTACTGTTTAAAGAAAATCTACTTTTGAGAATCCATTTGCACAGACCTTCCAGATTTTTAATCTGTGCATTTGTACTGGACCACACAAATCACTTTTTTTATTTCAGCTGTTTACTTTATTTTATTATTATTATTATTATTGTTTCCATCTGTCAATATTTGCCTCATTTGATAAAGAGATTCTATGTGGCACAAGTGTTTTATTTTGCACTGAATATGTCAGAAACATTCATCTCCTCATGTTGAAAAAGTGAAACCTGCATCAAACCTCAGGTCATTCAACTGAATCTATTGAGTCTTATGGTTGATCACCGTTGAGTGGACAGTAATATCAGCACCACTCCATGGATCGGATCATGTCACAGCATGTATGATTTACGAAAAAAATCCACTTGATACATTTTTTATGTTTTACTGTAAGCTTCTTTTTGATCTTTTTTGAAAGAAAATAGTATTTACTTGTGGCTTTTCAAATATATATAAAAAATATATATCTAAAAATATAAAAAGCAGGAATGTATATGAATTATCAAAAAGTACTTGTATTTTGAAAGAGGTAGCAACGGTATTATAGACTGTTTGTAGGAAAGAAAATAATGCGCCATAGCTGCTTTATAGCACCACGTTAGAGAATTTCCTATATTTTTGGATATATGTTAGGCTTTATATATGAATGACAGGACTTTTTCAATGTTTATATGCAAAAGCATTTTATATCATATGTCCTGTGGTTTGTCAGTAGTCTGCAATACTGAGGGTAATGGCTACAATTCCCACAGCTTGAATTTCCATGGCTATTATGCTAGAAAATACCTTGTAGTGTTGCTTTGTATCATTAAGGCCAAGATTTTTATGTTGTTGTAAATAGAAAAAAAAGAAAAGAATATAAAAAAGCAATAAAACATTTTTATTGAATGAAAAATGTCATTTTGTGGTTTTGGCCAAAAATTATTTGACCAAATTTCTTAATCCCTCATTTCTTAAGTAGACAAGATAAATATTTCATTTCCATCATAACCATCAGCTTTAAACCTCTTTAATGCTCTAATGTTTAATGGCAGACAGCGTGTTTCCTTGACTTGTCCTCAGATCTGTCCTCTCATTTCATTAGCAGTGGTCTGTCTCATGGTGCAGTCACACTAAACTTACACTTTATTGTGTTTATTTTAAAGCTTAATATGCAGCTGTAAGTAAGCAATTTTTAGTTTGATTTTGACCAAAAACACTGTGGTGCTATCAAAATGATCTGTTTGTGCATATTAAAATACTCATTTGTTTGTTTGATCATTCCAACCAGTCAGACAAATGCAAACTGCATTAGATCAACAAATAGCATATATTTGGGGCAGCAATCTCTGTTTGTCAATTAAATAACATAAGGGGGAGGGAGATTGTTGGGGAAAACAGTTTAAAAAAACAAATATTATTTATTTATTTTGCAATTCTGTTTGTTGATGTTAGTGGTGCAGTTACATATTTCACCTGTGTTTCAAGTGTAGGGTGACTGCAGCTTGAGTCTAATCACTGGACTGCTACTAATTCCTTATATTTTAGATAATTTTCTTTCTTAATTTCTTCCTTCTTAACATGAGACCTGTCAGGATAAGCTGTCAGTCACAATATATGCAAAATCATGCTTTGATCATCATTTTTGGGCCTTGTTTTGTTTTGTATACAGAAATGTGTCTGGAGTTTGTAACTCACTGTTGTTGTCACATGGGGTGCTATAAACACTTTCTTCTATCATTGCAGAGCAGTAGAGCAATAGAATAGCTAGAAGAAACACTAAGCTAGTTAGTTGAACTGTTGACACATTTACAGCTAGCCAACTGAATAACTACACATCAGGTTTCCTGGCACAAACATTTGCTAACACATTTCAGAATGCATTATCACATTAAATCAAACTTGCATTTTTACACACATTTGCATTTTTATACATGTGTGAAGTATTTTATCTTCTTAATTTACTGTTTTGTGTCAAGTGCAACATCACTGAAGGGTTGCTTCACTATCGCTATATGACCGCTGTACTGTGCAGAGACTTGGTTGAATCAAAGGCCTGGTTGTGATTTGTTTCTAAATTAATAATAGTCATATTGTCATCCTGCTTTCACTAGCTGAAACTAATCTCCTTTCTGTCTCTTTTCTGTTCCTCCTTTTTGTTTTCCTCCTTTCCTTGTTTCCCCTCCCCGTTCTGTTTGTTTGTCTTTCTAACCCACTCAGCCGCCACTGGCAACTAACCCCTGACCTTCTGACCTCTCCACCCAATGATGACCTCCCATTACCTGCCTGCAGATCACATCTCTGCCCTAAATTAATGAATGAATGAAAGAAAAAGTATATAAAAGCCTTCACTTGTCAAAGGTCATGGGTATACAGCATCTCTAAACCTCTTGAGTGGGACACAGGTGGCAGATGCCCACCACTTCAGACTCACCTCGGGGTTGGATGGTCCTGCAATTAGAGATCTGCACTCTTTGTAAGCAATAAGCAATATAATTTGCCCCACACCCACAAAATCAAAGCCAAACTCTCACCGGCCATCAGTTTGCACCATACAGCAACAAAAACAAAAACACAACCTCCCTTATTGTCAAGGAATCGGATGCCAACTGCCCTCCATTGAACCCCAGCCCTGTCACTCAAGTTACGGTAATGAGTCTGTCTATGAATGTATTGCATGATGATGTGGATGGTGCATGCACCTCTTTATCGCATCACCAAAACCCTGTGAACTTGTCGCGTGAGCTCAATATCTCAGCCGTTGCATATTGTAGCAGGCCATCCGAGAAGCGATTACAGCGAGGCACGGTGAGTCAGTGCCGAGTCAATCCAGTTTTTAAAATAAAGAGTATTTTCAGTGTCAGAAAAAGCATTTCCCTTCCTCAACAATTCAACACTCTTCAGTGAACGAGCCTCCTTGAGGATGTAAAAGCCATGCTTGCCTATCTGCTGTACAAATGTATGAAAGTTGTAGATAAATGTTCTAAGAGAAAAGACATGTACAGAAACGTTTTTAATATCCGCCAGAGGACATATATTTTTACAGCTTGAACAAAGTATTTTATACTGTCACATATTGTGCAGAGAACAAAACAAATTAATAACACTTAACCCTTTATGAAGTGAAAACAATCCAGTTTTCTTGAATTGGATGTAGACGTGGATGACCAAAACAACCCTCTCGTTGTATAGATGGGGTTAATAGGGAAATACTATCAGTGCCTTATGGTTTCTCATGGTTCATGTTCAATCTGAATGTCATCCCAAATGGCGAATGAGCAGACCAGGTCAGTACACACAGCTTTTCCACAGTAAGCCACCAGCCTCTACCAGCCTTCCTGTTTCGACTGCAGCAAATCAAATCTTCATCCCAGCTTTACACTAATCTAATTCGAGGTCTTTTACACCATATGATTATTGCCAAATAATCACCGAAAAATATAAATAGTCACCGAAAAATTATTTATTGCCTTTGAACGTAACTCATCTTTCACAATTGTATTTCGTCTGTGGTGTTTAAGTAATAATTTTGACAATGAATTTTGCACTTTATGTTAAAGTGCATTGTGATATTAGTAACAATATCATAGATATCAATGGATATCAAGGATGTCACAAATTTGCATATGCAACAAAGTGGGTTATGATGGAAATGCATTGTATGCATTTGTTTAAACATTATTGTGGATAAGCTGTATGTACTGTCAAAGCTGGACTGCACCATATCATTGTAATGTGTATCCCCCTCAATACTGTTTTTTTACTATGCAACAGAATGGCCTATGACGTCTTGAGGGGAGTCTCTGTGATATCAAACATGTCTTCCTGTTGTGTCATTTTTCAGTTAGATTATTACAGTGCCGTAATAGTACGAAGATATTAACAATGAAGGTATTAACATAATGGGTTTGAAATTCTTTACATTGAAATAAGAATGTTCTATACTTTAAAACCTAAGGCTTTGGTCATTACCGAAACTGAAAATAAAATCAAAAGAAAAAGATCAAAAGAAAAGATCAAAAAATAAATTTGAATAAAGGTGAATAAATTTATTGGTAAAGCTTATTTAGGGGTGAGTTATAAATGATAAAGCATGATGTCTCACTCTCAGTAGGAGTATAGTATTCTGATTTGTGCTGGTTTTGCAAATAATTTTCTATCTAAAGGACATGTCCAAAATGAACATTTCCTGATAATTTACTGACCCCATCTCATTCAAGGATTTGATGTATTTCTTCCTTTGGTCAAAAGCTTAATTAAAGTTTAAAATTAAAGTTTGTTCCAGAAATATTTCATCGAATGCAATTTAAGTGTTCATAATTTTAAAGGTACAAAATAAAGTTTTAAATTTAGCGGTTCTCCTCCGGTGTGATCTTTACAATGTGATTACGCTTTTCACAGAGCCTGAAAAAAGCAGAGCCTAAAAAATTATTGTAGCTGAAATGTATAAACATTTGTATTCTTTCCAAAAACGACTGATCGTTTTCTAGACAAAACCCTTATTTGTCGAGTAGGGTCGAGAGGAGCTGTTTGAAGCTGCATTCAAACTTTATTTTGGACCTTCAAAACAATGAAACTTTGACTTAAAATTGACTTTCCATCATGAGATGGAAAAATTGTCTTAGAAAAGTCCTGGAATGTTTTCCTCACTGAATAAACTGAATAAACCATTTGAATGACATGGGGGTTAGTAAATTACTATTAAATTATTATTTTATGATGGATATATCCCCTTATAGTTAAAAGGTGAAGTGTGTAAGTTCAGAATTTAAGTTTCCCAAACATTTAGTTTAGTCAAAAAGGCAGCCCCACCCCAAAACTCACACCTTTGGTTGATCCAGAGGTTCATACAAACAGAGCATTAAAGTCCAACAGAATTCAGCCTATGAATGAATCATTTATATTTGTCTCTGGGCATTTAACTAAGGCAAAAAATTTAACTTAATCTATAAAAAATGACACACTTCACCTTAAATTCTATCATGTGATTCCATCTATCATTCATGTGGATATGTGTGTACAAGACATGTTTTTCAGTCCTAAATGTGTGTTCCCTGCCTAAGTATTGCCTACAAGGAGACATGTCTGTTTTAACAGCCATTGTTACAAGTTTATAATGTATTTTTCTATCTTATTTTATATGTATGTAATAAACAACATTAAATGCCTTGTCTCTGTTTCCTGAGTAGATTAAGATGTTGTTTCTGACAGTTTTACATATTTTAGATGAATAATTGTGCTTTCTTTTCACCAGGGTGTTTTATCATGAAAGGTAATATTGCATATCATTATCCGACACCAATTTATCATAGATTATTTGCTGATCTGACTGAATAAGGTTCTAGGTGGAGTTTCCATGGCCGAGGACAGTGGTGCTATGAATCACCTGTGATCTGTGCCAAGAAAGCACTTTCAGAATTGGTAGCGCTCTATTTCATCTTGGCCTTAATAAGTCATGCACAGGCTGGCGTTGTCATTAGCTTCAAAGCTACATAATGCAGAAGAGTTTTAATGCTCTTCCCTAATAGACAATCAATCAGTGGTGTACTCAGTGTACGAGACGCTCCACCTCTTTCCTTGTGACCTTGACCAAGACAATCAATGTAACATCAATACCACAGCAACAGAATAGAGTACCACATTATTGGTTTCTCAGTGGTCAGTATTGCCAGATGAGCTCTTTCAATAATTTTAATGATTTTGGCACTGTGATGTTTAGCCATATCAAACATTAAGTTATCTGCAGTATTGTAATATACTGAGTTACTTTAATGGCTTGTTTAATAACATTTTAAAGGAGATTGCTCAAAAATATCATTGGAGGGTTGATTGTCAAGTTATCATAAGCAATATGCATGTGACCACACATCAGGATTAGCCTAATGCAACTAGATGCATCAACATCTAGAATAATTTACAGTCAGTCATTACTGTATTAACGTAATTTGTCACACACATACAAATAATACATTGTCCTTCTTTTTGATATGGCTACTTAATAAAACAAATAGACAGTTGTTTATCATTGTTTATTGTGTTAATTTAAGAAAAATATTTTAATTGAATTTTGATGTCTATGCATTGGGTAGGCAACACATTAATGTGTTATGGTGATTTTAACACAGCTGAGAAAGTTTTAGACACTGTTTTGTGTGGTTCACGACCTCCCATAACCCTGTTAAAATGATTGTAGCATATGACATGTAGCGGATATAGCTGAATGTCTGTTTAAGACACGCTTTAAGACAGATCCTTTCCTCCAACAACAATACTTGTCAGACAACAATTTTCACATAAATCCACTTCTCCCCTCAAACCTTTCTTTCACCCTTGTTTTCCCATACATTCTATTCCACACCATCCTCTCAGACCAATCCAGTGCTGTGCATCAGAATTGCCGTGTCTATCACAGGGCGCAAATTGCCCAGGCCTCTACGGCCCTCTGCTCAGAGCTGATAAGATGTGCTAGTGGCCCGCTGGCTGTTTGGTCATAGAAATCGCATCTTGAGTCACCACCGGGTGTTGAGCCATGAAAGTGTTTGTTTGCGCAAGGAGAGAAAGAGGCTCGCGAATCTCACGATTCAGCCACGCTGAATCTCTCTCTCTCTCTCTCTCTCTCTCTCTCTCTCTCGCTCTGACACCAGTGCATTGCCACTTTATTCATCCGTTCGCTTTTGCGCCGCTTTGCTTAAGGGCAGAGGGGGTGTCAATTATCCCGTGGATGGAGGATATTCAGCGTATAGGCGACGCTGCATCCCACAGTGCGGAGATGGAAAGACGCAAAGTAAAACAAACTAGTTCATTTGCTAATTAAAACAGCGATGGCACATTCAAGGAAGCAGCAGGAAGCGTTAAGAACTGTGTGGGCATGGGACCTTTTTGTACACCGCTGTGTACAAAATAAACTGACTAAATAATAATAATTAAATCTCTGTTTGCTGTCATTATTAGTTTACAGAGCAAGCTGTTAAAATGTTAAAGCCATAAACAGATTCTTGACAATTGTGGAAAAACCGTGCCCCACTTTCCCATTTCCATTGTTTGGCTTTTTAGGTAATTTATATATTTATGAGTCCTATTGTTGCAGCTGACAAATAAATGAGTGCTGCATTAAATACATGTGTAACAATCAAAAAGTACAATGTTTAGTTGTCAATCTCCTTATTCAAGTGGATTTTAGATTTTTTTGAATAGTTGTAAATACATTTTTGTAGACCTTTATTCATTTCTATATTTCCTCAGTTAAGGTGTATTTAAACATGTAAACTAATTGTTTTCACATTTTAAGTTATTTTTTTAATTAAAAGTGTTTGCATTTACAATTTATTACAAAGCAGTCTTTACAATTATTACAAAGAAAAACAAGCTTAATTAAAACATACAATATCTAAATTTTAACAATTCTTTAACATTGGCAAAACAAGAATGTCTTTTGGGCCAATGAAATTTCAGTATCTTGTTGTATTGGTATGAAAAAACAACAAAAAAGTATTACATAACAAACTACATTTGGATAGCAGAAATACTATAACACTAAAAAATTTGACACTCCACCTATAAATTTGCAAAGAAATAGAAAACTCAAGAATGAAGCACAAAAAAGTGAAAGAGACAATCCCCTTGTTGACTGAATTAGCATGTGAGGGTGGGATCACATTCCTACAGAATCGGCAAACCTTATTCCCTACACTTAGGAGCCAAGACGCCCCCCTAATGTGTAGTGTAACACAACGCAATGAACCTGGAAGGAGGTGGGGGGTGATGGCTAAAGAGAAGGTAATTGTGCGAGAAAGAGCTGAAGGAGTGTTATGATAGGCCAGAAGAGGGAAAGCCGAGCTGGCCTGGGTGAGAGAAAGAGCCCTGAGGGGGTGTTTAGCAAGAGCAGGAAGGATCGTCTTAGCTGAGCCGAGAGCCGGTCTGACCTTCATGTCCGAACAGGGCACAGCAGCTCAGCTTTCAGGTGACAGAGTGGCGTGCTTCACTGCTGAACGGGACGTGGTCGGGCGACACCGACTCCAGTGAGGTGAAATAGCTGTCATGTAATGGGTTATGTGATTATGTATGGGACGTGATTAAATGAATGAATGTTGTGATTATACATAATAAAAACCAAACAACATTCATTTAAAAAATATTTACTTCAAGCTTACTTAAAATATTTTACAACAAAGGTTAAAATAGCTGAAATAGTAGATATGCTGCTTAAAACAAATGTAAAATTTGCACACACTGGTTAATATGATGAACTTGAAGTGAACTGACATAGATCTACAAAAAATCACCTTGACACCAAGACAAAAAAAACTGGGGCACTTTTTGCATTTTGAAATTTTATTGTTTTTTAAATGTAAATAAATCAAAACAATTTAATTTTAATATTGACAATCATTTTGAAAATAGTTTGTACAGCCTTAACCAGCTTGATTAAGGTCATCAATATACAAGATATAACATTAAACCACAAGGCATTTATTTAAAGAACTTAAATATGCTGACATAAAATGCTCACATTAAAATTATATGCGCACATCACTGTATGATTTAAATCATGTTAGCTCAAGGATATTATGATTAATGATCATAATCCAAATTATTTAAAACCACAAATACAATATTCTGTTTGTTTTCACCTGATGTTAAAGACCATTATAATGAAGTAAATATTCAGCATTTCTTTGTTGTAAGCTTTAATGAACAGTGATATTATAAAGCAGGCTGGTGCTAATACAAAAAACTGAACACTCCACTGCAGGAGTCGCTGGTGCTTCCTGCTTCTGTTTGTTCGCCTGAGGCGAGGTTTGTGCATTATAAACATCACAAAATGAACAGAAGCTCTGCTCTATTGTAAGAGTGGAGTAATTAGCTTCTGCTTATCTGGTTACTTTGCCCTGTGGCGCTAGCTGAATCTCACCCCCATTAAACTGCAGCGTTATCATCAGGAACTGACATAGTGTAATGCCCATTTGTAATGTGTCTGCACTCTGACCAATCACGCATGCTCTGAGCGGTCCTGTTGATTGGACCGTCAAATAAAGGAATTACAGATGAACAAATAACAGATGCTTTTTTTTTAAAAAAAAATGCTATTTTATATTTCTTTTAGAAATCCTGTTGAAAAATTTGGATCTGTGAAGGACTGGCATTGAATGGCACGCTGTATTTTGTATTCTTGTTGTGATAATATTTATAACGGATGTGATTGCCTCAAATCAATGATGTAATGAAACACATTTCAGCGGATGTCACACTCGCTTTTGGTATTCAGATGATAACAGCGAATTTCTGATTTGCAGGTAATTGTGATCAAATTGGGGATTGTGTGAAAGAAATTTCAAGTCAGAATGCGTTCATTCAGTTCAATTTATGCAAACAGCTACGACTACAAATCACTTCCACTGTAGGCTACAGAGACAGTTAAATACTTCACTGCTAAATCACTCTGTGGGTGTACTGCAGCAGAGACCTGAAAATAAAGACATTTAGTCCTCTTTTTTTAAAGGGAAGAATGTTTCAGAGTATATTCATTTCATATGCTAATTCTTCCTATGAGAACACAGCGAATGACTCGGTTCCTAAATGGTTATTTTCACCATTTAGTATTAAACAAAAAAGCCCCATGGTGGCACGGAAAGTTAGACTGAAGTGACCCAGGCAGGTAGCCAAACAAGCAGGAGAAGAGTCTTTACAAACCATCGTGAGAACTTTTCTGTGCTCACAATAGTTTTTACCCCCTCAAAGACTTAAGCACACTTCCATCCGTTGAAGATGAGTTTGTTTCAATGAATGAGACTGCATAAAAACTGCAAGTGGATTCAATTCATTCTCTCTTGGTGGTGAATCTCATAGTAGGGCCATATTTCATCCAAAACTAAAAGAAAAAAACAAGGCATTGGAAACTATGCCTTTTTTGATGAAGTGACATCATTTTCATGACAATAAAGCACACGCCCTCCATTTGACCCTCTGCTATACTCCACCCTTACTTGGTTACTGTTGCTTGCTTAGACAAGTTTAGTAAATGTCCTAGATTTAGGATTTAAGAAGGGTAAAATGTAAATAATGCAACAACAAAATAATGCAATAAATATTTAAATAATACAAAATAAATAAATACTACTGCTGTAATAACAACAGCATTAATAAAACTAAAATCAAATGATGATATATAAAATAAATCATCACAAAAGCAAAAAAGTTTAATGTTGTGTGGGACAAGCAACAGAAAAAAGAGAATGTGCTTATAAAGAGTATGAAACAGAATGATTTTAAGAGAAATGTGCTCTTAGAGTGATAAAACTAAATGGATGTTCTTACGTGAGCTGGAATGAAATGTTAAATTACACAGTAAGGTAATGAAAAACTGTGGACAGAGCACATTGGAATGAAGGCAAAAGCTTATCACAGTTAACTGAAAAGAGAAAAGCCTCATTTGATAGAGAATGCTGACGCAACTAACACAATTCACATTCCCCTTTCTCATTTCAGTCACAATAAAGTCTGTTCATTGGCTTGCACTTACATGGTTTCATACATTTGTTGTGGTATTGCACAATATTGACTCTATATGATTTATTGCTTGTCTTTGAAACAGAATGAGTAAATGTAAATCTATAAACTCACTCTGTAGTCTAATGTCAGGTTTATTGTTGTTTTATCATTGCAGAGAGATGGGGAAACAAAACTTGTTCATGGGTTGTCTATTGATATTACTGGACACAACGGAGGCTAAAGATCATGTTAGCAATTTGTGTTTCCTTTAATTTGTAGGTCAATGGGCAATTTTACACTAAAATTTTGTGTATCTTAGTTTCATGAATGATTAGGATTTCTGACAAAAATCAGGTTTATTCAGCATTAATTATTGTTCACTGCTTGCCAGACCAGATGTATAATCCACGTAAAACATGATGGGACACAGTTACATAGCATGATCACTATTTAAAAAAAATACTGTAATGAATTTCATCCTGTCCAGACAGGCCTGGTGAGCTGCACCCTGATACTGATTATCCGTGTACTATTCAACAATTTGGATTATGAACTCATCAGATGGATTATAAAGTTCAGTCAGAGAGGTCTTGGGATTCTGGATTCTGAGATCACAAAACAAAAACTTTCAGGCTCTTTGTGTGGGTGAACTGCTGGAGCATAAAGAATTGCAGATTTGTTTGGAGGTGCTGTAATTCTTGCCGCTCCCGCCTCACTGTGCCTTCACTCCATCCCCTACTGACGAATTTCAAAGAGGAGCACACCCCTCCCGCTGGACGTTGCCATAGTTACAGAGCTTCAATCTGTTTTGGCCCCTTTTTCTTGTTTTGCATCCCATAATGGAGGTCTAAATGGAAAAGGAAGGGAACACTAGCAGGGGGGGTGTTTGGTGAGGGTGCTGTCGGCAGAAGCTGTGAAAAGTAAGAAAAACAGTAAGAAATGCATTGATAATGACATCACCAACATTTCCCACAGCGAACAGTGTCTTAATGAGTGTTCAGGCTTCCATTCATTGGTCTGGGTTGGCTTTCCATGAGACTGGAGAGGCCAGTGCTCTCTTCATCTCAATGGGCTTATTGTTAAGGAACAGAAGAGCTGTTTCTAGGCTTGCAGAAAAGCTCAGCTAATTCACTTTAGGGTTACCAGGAAGTCTGGGCCTGCAAGGTTGGCAACAATGGCAAATTTGATTGCCTCACTTTGATGGCCCAAGAACTCCCCGTTGGAGCTCCAGAATCCTAATGGGAACTTGCTTTTTCTCTTCTGTGTGTTTCTTTCTATATCAACCCGCCCCTGTGTCCACACACATTTCTTCATCTCTTTATCTGGTTTGATCCCATGGCAGGCTGACCAACTCTGACATATTTCAGGGAGGGTCAGCTAAAAGTTTTTCTCATTTTGTGCACAGACTTATAGGGAGGAAACAGCTATGTGCCTGGTGTTAGAGTGCCCCCTGTAGGTCTGGGAGTGCATGATATGAGAAAAATCCATTTTACTCTACAGTCCAACCACAAGAACACACTGGTTATATCCATAATAGCACATCCCCACACTTCTTATTATTTCTGCTGTAGAATTAACTTACACTATCCTTAGTATGAACATATTCTATATGCCCAGATGACTTATTTTACTTATGACTTATATTTCACATTATGTGCAACAGTGTGGCTTTATTTAACATATACTAGTATTTAAATAGTTAACAGTTAATTTAAATAGGAAGAAATATATAAAATAACATATGTCACTTATGAAAATTAATGTTAGATTTGCCACAGCTTTTTAGTTGTTGGATTTTTTAAAAACAAATTAATCACATATGAATCATGGTTGTTCATCTTCCTAAGGGTTGTAATTAGTAAGGTAGTGTTCTATTCCATATAACCCACAGTCCCAAAGTCCATTTTACCCTTTTAAGGGGTCTTCTGTACAAAGGGCACTGGCACATCATTTGCTCATCATCATTCATATATGCATCATGCAATTTTTCCCCATTAAAATACCCAATTACATAACAAGTGTTTACTAGGTAAACAATATTAACCATACAGTCTTTAATTGCTTGAACATTCCAATTCCTATAAATATTAACAATGTCAGTCAACAGTAGACAATGTTGATTTTTACAAAACAACAACATCTATTTTACTCTGAAGAAGAAAAATGTAAGACTCAAGAGCTATAGATGACCTCAGGAGTCCTGGTAGGCAAATAAATGTCATGTGCTTCAGCACAGGGTTCTATACAAACAACCTTCCAACTATACACATACATTTTCCCCTTACAAATTGACAATTTATGTTGCCTACCAAAACACAAACCTATAATACATGCTTTTGATGTTTAACATGGTTTACTAACAGAAGGACTCCAGTCATAAAGCTATTGTACTATATCATGGGTGGTATATGATATAATGGGTCTTGGTCACCACCCTATAAACTATGCAGCGAGTGACATTTAATAAATATATTCATATTAAAATTAAATGAATTAAAGCATTATACTGACTTCATGTATTTAATCCGTTTATCAACAAACAATACACACGTTATACATTAATGTTATTCCAACTAGATGTCCATCTAAGCGAGTGAAAACCATTCAGTGCATTGTGGGTAAAATAAATGAATGAAGAGTTGTTCTTTTTCAGAACAACATCCTATATAGTGCTAGGGTTACTTTTCAGACAAGAGAACCAGAAGTGTTAAAATGCTAACAGGTTTCGCCTACAAAACACGTCATCCATAGCAAACTGGCATTTAAAGGACTTGTGCTGCCATCTTTTGAATGATTTCAGTACTACAAATAAAAAAAACGCCATTGTCGGCAAAACGTATTTGATTGGCCAGACAGCAGGGTAATGAATGATGGGCAAATGTAGCACTAAATTGTAGTAATGTTAATTATACAAGGTAGATTAGACAAAATATTACATATTAGACAACACAATAAAGATGACAGAACAAAGATTCTTGAATCAATAATTTATTATAAAAATGGCAGATGGATAATCTAACGGCAAACTGAACTGAAAGATAAAACACCTACATCACCAGAAAACAAGGTAAATGACAAACATGTATCAAAATACGAGTGTGTGTGTACAGAAGAGAGAGAACTTTTTTACCATAGCAAAGAATTATATGACAACAATAAGGGCAATAAAGAATTCATAGAACTGAGGAACATGTACATTTTGAGTACAAAAAAAGAAAAACAATTCAAAGAAAAGCTTTGTAGAGAGTACCAAAAACTCGATCTATTTTAATAACAAACATTATTCTGTGTGTAACAGTGTAATCTTCACACATACAGCTGGATCACTGTTTCTATTTTCAAATACCATAAATCAGTTAGCTACTGCTATTCAGTTCAATTCAAACAGTAGGTGGTAAGCAAACGTCCAGGCCTATATCAACACTGAAGAACTGATTGTGTGTGTGTGTTGAAGAGCTTTGGTCTTTCACTAAGCAGCTGAGGGCACTTATCAACATTTCAGATGTGCTTCATTCCTCTGAGGTTTCCACAGGGAGATTTGTAGTTGTATGGACCACCGTTCCAATGTACTAAATATGTAGTGCTTTCATCTATAAATACAATTGTGCAGTGCTTGTTAAAATATGAAATCCCTTGGCTATTTAATAATGAACAAATATACAGAAAAATAAATCATTTAAGCAATCCAGATAGAACGTCTTTTTGCAACTGCAACTTTTTAAACATATACAGTAAAAAGCACATTTTTTGTATAGTATTAGTAGCACATTTTTGCAAGTATACAGTCTTATTCGTCAAGTGCATACACTAATTTAAACAATATGTATTTGTACATGTTGATTTCTAATACATCAAATGTATTATAATAAATAACCATGGACACATTGGATTTCATATTTTTAACAACTGACCAGTACCAAGAACAGTGTATTCAAATCAGCCCAATCACAAGCATATTCATCAATTCCAGATACAAAACATTAACAACCAATTCACCACAAAACATCTGTTCGCAGTTACCGCAACTGTATTTTCCCCATACTCCAGGTGAGAAAGGTCATGCATTTATTGGACTAAGTTATTAAATATGGGGAAATAATGGATTCAAATTGCACACTTTATAAACCACAGGTCTATAAACCAACCATTAAATTGCATATAAAATATAAAACTGATGTCCTACATGTCACAGCTCAATTCAACTTTATGCCCTTGACTCCCACCTGTAACTCCCCAATAAGTATTTTGTGTTCACAGGTTAGTGCAACCATGAAAAATAAATAACACCTGTATTGCCAATGTTATCTGGTTTCACTTTTACCTGTAAATCACAGACATAAATAACAAATTGGTTGGTTAATAACTACCCTGCCACTTAAGTGAATGTGAATTAAAAAGGAAATGTCAACAAAAAATATACATATCTTTTTATATTAACACTATACCCACTAGTTAAAGTGGATATAATAATTTCAAGAATATTAGATTGAAGCCAACCTTCAATCACACACCCAGGGATGCCCCACACAAATGTACACTTTAGCAAACCATCAAAGACACAATAACAATCTTTTTTCCATTGGCTGACCCACAACATGTCAAAACAGACTGACTGTGTCAATCTTCAGAACCTCAGACTTTCTGATTCTGACTCAAACTCCAGGGGTGCCGCCTCATCAATGACCAGTTCCTCTTCACAATTATTTGGGGACAGCTTGATCCCTGCATGGACCTTTTTATGGCGTGAGAAGCTGGAGGAGTGAACAAAAGTCTTCCCGCACTGTGGGCATTCGTAGAGCTTACCTGAGGCGTGTGTTTGCTGGTGCTGCTTCAGGTTGGACAGTCGAATAAAGGTCTTCTTACAGATGTTGCAAACATAGCGCCTTTCATTGACGTGCATGTGTTCGTGCCTGGAAAGGCTGGTAATGTGGCTGAAGCGCTTCTCGCACATGCTGCAGGGATATGGCCGTTCGCTGTTTGGCAAGCACAGCCTCTTCTTGCCCCCTTTACTGCGCTTCTTCTTCTTGCACAGGGTGTAGCAGTTGGGCTTGTCACGAGAGCACAGCTTCAGGCGGATTTTCAAGTCTGAAGACTTGTCAAGCGTGTTTTTGCCCTGCGTGTATGAGTTAAGGAGCTGTCGCACATGTGCCACTTGGTGCTTGGAAAGGCCGGCAGAGTGGCTGAAAACTCTGTCACATTGAGTGCACTGGTACTGCTTCTCTCTTTCACCTGAGGGATTCGATCTTTTGCCCTGGCTTGATAAGAAACTGTGCTGGGTCGTTATGGGAGCTGGGTTTGGGTGCAACGGCCTGACCTTTTTATCCAGGCCTTTTTTATGGATTAACCTGTGTCGCGACAGACTGGAGCTGTGATTAAAAGTTTTGCCACAGATGTTGCATGTGTGCAGTCTCTTGGTTTTGTGGCATTTTTTGTGTATTGCCAAAAGCCGCTTGCCGTTGCACCTAATGCCACACAGGTTGCACTGGAGAGACTTTTTGTTGTCCCCTATCTTGCCAAACTCTTTAGAGGTGAAGGATGACCTGTCTGAGTGCACATGCAGGTGGCGGGCGAGACTGGAGGAATGGCTGTAGCTTTTTCCACAGATGTGGCAGTTATAGGTTCTAGAATGAGACACCTCTGTCTCCCAACAAATATCCAAAACATCCTCATTGTCGCACAGCTGGCTAATAACTGGCTCTGTGCCATCTTCCAAGTCCAACACACTCCCCACCTCTTCCTCATGGGTCGCAATCAAATCCGGATCTGCGTCATCACATTCTGGGTATACCGATTCGTAAGGGACAAAGAATGTTTCATCTGCATCCACTTTGACAACCTGATCAGATGTGAAGCAAGCACCCTCATCCAGATCCTTTTTTACACAGGATATAGTAAATTTGGAGCCTACCTCTGCCCATTTCACCACATATTCAATGGGCTGTGTGTCAAGTTCCACGGTGATGAAGTCTGCTCCCAAAGCATCCTGCTCGGAGCAGGTCAGCTCTGTCTCTATCTCTTCCATTAGGGCTGATCCTTACAGCCCTTCCTCTTGGGATCTCACTGGGGAGCACTGACTATTCCTGGCTTAATTTACACCTCAGCAAAACCTGTTAGAAAGCAAAAATAAAAGCGTGAGTTTGACAGTACCAGTGACAAAACAATTAATTTGCTTTCATGTAACATAGCAAATATATTACCAGACCACACAACCAGTCAGATTACTCTGACCATTCTTAGACTGACCATCAGCTGTCTCTTTGCCCATTAACACACATATTACTTCCCTTTGTGTTAGATGCAAAACAAATTATATCTTTGGCATTATTGTTTAATATTTAGTGAATTTTGGAGTACTAATATTTATTTGCATTACATATGGAATTTGTGCATCAGTTTTAGATAGATAT
>JBAJNP010004038.1:0-35612 GCA_036877545.1 Yasuhikotakia modesta
CGGACTCCCCTGAACACGTCCCAGCCCGTGGCCGGAGACATAACTCTTGACAGGTCGCCCCCCAATGGACGATTCTACTGGAGGTCCAGGAGATGAAGGGGTCATGAGTGAGGAGCCAGGGGTGTCCAAGGATGATGGGAGGATTGGTGAGGTTGGTAACATAGAAATGAAGTCTTTCTGAGTGGGTGTCGATGAGCATGATGATTTCTTTGGTGCGGTGAGTGATGGGGCTGAAGTTAAGGGGGCGACCGTCGACAGCCGTGATCTTCATAGGCTGGAATAACACTTCAGTCTCGATCCCCGCTTGGGCGGCGTAGGTCAACGAACGCGGTGGTCACGATCCGTTTGTGGCCCACAAGGATCGATACCTTTAGCAACAGCCGGGAATTAACGGACACAGGGTGGCTTTGGTGACAGTTAGGACCAGATAAAGACCCCCCCCCCTTCACCTGGTCTGTCCGTTTCCCGGATGAAGAGGGCAGATTGCTCGATGGTGGTCTAGGGAGGCGCAATAGGCGCATAGGCCTTCGCGGTAGCGTCTGGCCCTCTCTGCCGCTGACAGGGAAGTGTGTCCGATTTGCATGGGATCCCCGGCTCCGCTGGAGTGGGCCTCTGAAGCGAGGAGAGGTGGAGAAGGAGCCGCAGCGCCAGCGTGGAGGGTGGTGGATTCTGGTGACTGGTGAGAGCGGTTGGATCCTGCTGAGAAATGAGAAACAGTTTTAGTGAATGATGACATGCGCCGGTCCACCCAGAGGGCTAGCTGGATCATGCCCTCCAGTGCGGAGAGCGGCATCTGACCAGGAAGTTTGAACGGCAAGGGTGCGAAAATCGGTGGTGTATTTGCTGACGCTACGACTGCCTTGCTTAAGATGATACAGTCGTGAATCCACCTCGACCTCGCTCTCAGAATGTTGGAAGGCGGCTCTGAGCTCAGATGTAAAAGCGGGGTAAGAGTGAGCAGAGTCCCCATCAGCTTTCAGAACCGCGGATCATCATGGTCCGCCTGCAGGGTGGTCATGTCCGAACGAAGGCCCACGCACTCCGCCCGGAGGCCGGCAGCCTCCGCGCGTAGTGCCGCAACCTCCACCCGGCAGCCCGCCAACTCCGCGGCCTGCTGTTGGATAAAGCCCCACAATCGCTCAACATCCGCCGGGACCATTTCGGGACCTGACATTCTGTCACGGAGGCAAGACAAGAAATGTTCGATGTTAATGGTCCCCGTGTAGCGTGAGGGAGAAACTCGAAACGCGACAGCACGCATAGGAGTTGGTTAGTCACGCACTTTGATCAAAGAACGCTCCGATACGGAGTAAGGTTTTCCACCAGGAAACTAGCGTTCTCATTCGCACACTGACAAGCATATAAACCGCTCCGAAGAGCTACTCACGTGAGTGATGGTTGGGGTAGAGTTGAAACCTTGGCGATCGAGCCACATGAACCCAATGTCAGGTGCAGACTAACCTCACTTCCTTGTTTATATGCATTACGGAGGCTACTTCCGGGACCTCGTGACCTCACGTGATCCGGTGTGCATGACATCCAGTGTGCAATAAAAATGCCCTGACATAACCAAAAGCCTCAGTATGTGTTTATATGTGTGTGTGTCCAATACCCCTCTGCACCTCTGTGGAGCAGGCAGGATGTTCCCAGACTGTTAAGGCTGGTTGCTGGATTGAACTGTTGCTGAGTTAAATCTGCATCACTAAAAATTGGTCTACTCACTACAGTGGAAAGCATTCACCATTCCTATTGCCTTCTTAACAGAGAGAAACAGAGTGAGATATGCATAATACCCCCAAAGATGATAAAACCAGGCAGATCTTCTCAGAATAATGACTCTTTAGAGAAACTCAGGCCAGGGCCAGCAAGTAAGAAAAGATAAAAGCTCTCATTTCCTTTAGCCAGCCTGCCAAACTTCAATCCCTCAGCCCTCATCTCTTCTTCCTCCTCCCTCCTTCACTACTGAGTGCTGGGGATAAAGGCCCCATATGGAAAGCATTTAGCTGGGCATCTGAGACTCATCGCACTGGGGAATGTTTTGACGTTTATCGAGATTTGAGCTGTGATGTCACAGACCTGCTGTGGAACACAGGCAGACAAAGTGCTGTGTCAGGATAGGGGAAGAGGTTGTGGGTGTAGTTGTGGGAGGTGGAAAGACAGGGAAAGGGGGGTTTGACTGTTGGGGTTTAAAATGCTGAGCCTCCAGTTTTCACCACACCGTAATTAAGAGCAAACCTTGATGGAAAACACTCATGCAACTTCAAGCCCCAGGACCTACAAACACTCTTGAAATACTGTGTGTGGTTAAGAACGATCTTAAGGAAACCCAAAACTCAACACCACCATTGAAGCTTTATCCAAAATCTTGATCCTCAGGAGATGATATGAGGGCTGAAGAGTGTCTAAGGCTGGCTCTCATTTAAATCCATACATAATGCTTTACTGACATTCTATAAATAGACACTATTGAATAACAGCAGGAAATAAACATTCTGTGCTAAATTCACCAATTAAGATTTAATGTTCATTTAGATTTAATCAACAGCACAGCAGCTGAAAACTGTGTTTACTGGGTGTAAACTTTAAATGAGTTTACTTAGCATCAGCATGCAGTGTGTTACTCTAATTACAGTTCACCAGTTAAAACAGGTACACTCTTTACAAAGGTGCTTTATAATGCCATAGAAAAACATTTTTATCTATATGTTCTATAAAGGACTTCTTTTTTTGTTTCACAAAAGGTTCTTTGTTGTGGAAAAAAATTCTTTCAAAAGTAAGAAACATTTATTTTAAGAACTTTTGACCAAAAGGAAACAAAAAGGTTCTTCAATGGCACCACTATGAAGAACATTTCAGGAATCTTTTTTAAGTATATTTCTGATAATAACTGGATAAGATAAATTCCTGGATGAAATATCAAATTAGTGCTTATAATGGAAAATAACTATAACTTTTGTAAATCAACAACATGCAGTAACACACTGACGTAGAAAGTGATGTATGTAGTCAAAATCAAAGACCGTCCTATTTGAATCCAGTTACAAGTTACAAGTACAAAGTTACAAGTAGACAAATTCAAGATTTTCCATGTAACTTATAGGTATTTCGGCTTCTGGCATTCTGATGTTGTCTGAAATATAAATGTTTCACACCTATTACAACCTATTACACCCAAAGCTAACTTCAGCCAGATCACAGAGGCCAGGTTCTCTCCACAGTGATCCATAATTCTCAGAGTAAGGAAAGGGTGCAGATAAAGAGTTATTTAAACCATTCTCAGAATGCTACTCCAACAAAGGCAGAACTGCTGTCGGGAAAAGGCTTGGGACTCTCCGGGTCTGCAACAACAGGAAACACATGTTGGGCAGTGTGATGTAGAATGCGAGCCCAGGAGAAACCCAGACCTGCGGATGGGGCAGGTAAGAGCACAACTAGGTGAACTTAGTGACACCACACTGACAGTTTCCCATCCTGATGCAGGTCAGAGGAAAGACTTAGGGGGTATCAGTTGAACAAAAAGGAAACAGGCAGGAAGCTGGATAACATGCTATCTAGGGGTGGGATGGGAACTACAATGATGTTGGGATGTATCAGAGAGAAAAAGGCCTTTTTGCAGTCTATAGTTATGGCTTTCATTATCAGTCTAAGGGAGTGGAAAATAACTGTAAAAATATTTTTAGGATTTGGAATCACTCCCTCATGAGTGATTCTATGTTAGGCAAATGAAAAGCTCACAGGTGTGTATGTTTATTGCCTTATATACAGAATAGACAGTTACTTAAATATTTAAGATAACCATTTGATTGAAAATCTAATAATATTAGATTTAATTAATTATATATTATTATGCCTAGATAAAGAGAATTGGTGTACACTTGGGAATTGTATATACACTTTTTATTATATATAACACTCAGTTATTAATCAAATAAAGTTCAAATAATGTCTGTCATATCTAAGAAGAATCCAAAAGTAACTTTCCCCATCTAAGTGAGTGAATTACAAGCTATGAAACTGTTTTTTGCATTTATTTTTTTTTATCAAATTTGCTCTTATGACAATGGTATCTTTTAAACATTTTTCATTTTAAAACAAATGCCATACTTATCTTTTTACATAAAATGTGATGTTTTCTATAACATTTTTTAACAATCGATCCAGTTACTAATGTAATGAAAGGCAATATGATGCACCATCATCTCTTTGCTCTGCTGTAAGTAAAGCTATAAACAGTGCAGGGGGTTTAATCTATTCTGTTGTAAGCAATCAGTACTATGTTATCAATGTTTCTGCACTAAAGTAGGTAAATTTGTCTTTTTGTTCTGTAGATTTCTTAATTATCCTAAAATGTAATAAACAATGCAGGGGCTATGGCTGATTAATTCTATCTTTGTTTATTATATTTCATTGACAGTTTTGCTAGCACAAAGTGTGTGTTTACATATCTGTTTGTTGTGCAAGCAGAACTATGTAAACATACTAAAGACAAACTTTCCTTTTAACATTTTGCCATGTGTCATGCCTATACATGCACAAAATGTGTTTGTTTTTTTAAATAAAACATTGTAAAAACTTGGGTGAGGCACCAAGTTGACATGTAAATACATGAAACCATGTACAGTGGGCTTTTAATGAGCAAGCTAATCCAGGATTAGAGCGCAATGACAATAGCTACAAACAAAACAAAAAGAGCAATAAAGATAACCCGTCAGTCATCCATACAAGAACATAAAAAAACATTCCTCACTTCCATCTCCATTATCTTTCATTGTATCATTCTAGACATCTACACTATAATTCTCCAGCTCTTGTGCTCTTGCAGTGCACCTCACTGATTGTGGTAGACATGTTCCAAAGAGCACAAAAGTTAAAAGCAATGTTGGATGAACCTCATTCTTCTCTTCCCAAACAATCATCCTTCTCTGTAATTCTTACCCCCTACCCAGGTTTTGCTTAGATCCAGCTGCAATGCAACGCTATTCTGAGCTGAGAAAATAAACACAGGGCTTGGGAATCAACACAATCCAAGAGCAAATCATCTATGAAACAATCGTACCATTATATAAGACCATTCAGTTGTGGAATTCAAATCACATTTGTTTCATTTGATTCCCTGTAACAGGACATGATTGGGTTGCATAAAGCGTGTCAGCATAGGCAGGGATGCTGGGTTCAAGTCCATTAAGAATGATACTTTCCATTACCTCGCTGCAGGTCATGTGACCGCAGCATAGTTACATAGAATGCAAACAGGTCTGTTCTCTGCACTCACTGCACAGCTAGTTTAAATAAATAAAGCTGTTGAAATTGTAGCATTTTGCTGAAAGCTTTGTTTGTATAGATTGGGTTGCTGTGTGGTTGAAACAAGCATGCAATGGACATTATAAAATAAGATAGAAAAGTCACAGTCAGGAAGACATGTCACATGCTGTCTGTCATTTAAACTTGTAAGCTTATGACATCATGACCATATAAACTTGCTGCCATGGGTGTGACAATGAAAGTTGTGTAAGGCACACGTACACTGCAGCCTCAAAAAGAAAGTGTCAAGTCTATTGCTTTATAAGGCCTGTTTAAATGACTAAATCAATCTTTAGGTCAACAAATGTAGCTTAGTTTGTGTTCATCTAATTTCAAAAAAGTGTATTGGATTGTTAATTTTATGACATATTTAGTTCTAGATGATTAGATGATCTAGATCTAGAATGCCAGGTGGTTGTATAATATATGGAACGTTTTTGGGGTTAAATTCCAGCACAAATAGCTATATTTCCAATTACTGTCATACAAATAATGATTATAATTGTGGTCACACTGCCCACTCCTATAGATCCCATCTGAAAGAATGCTAAGGGTGGGCATCAGGGATTGAACTGCATTGAACTGATTGATGACCTGCATTGTACCTTAGAAACCTGAAAATAGTAACATAATGACCCAGTTTTGCCAAACTGTAGAAAGTATGGATATGCACACCCTAACACTAATGCTTAAACTGACAACAAGAAGTAAAGAAGCTCAACTGGTAGCACATTGCTTTAGCAGCACAAAGGTTGTGGGTTTGAAACCAGGAAACACAAGTACTGATAAGAATGAATATCTTGAATTCACTGTAAGTTGCTTTGGATAAGTGTCTGTCAAACTAATAAATATCAGTAATTTTTGGAACTGGAACTTTCATTGCCCACAAATTAGCATTTATCATAAATTAGAATTTAATTTATGATTGTGCTCAGGTGTTAGTTGCCTTAGGACCATTGTTGCAAATTTCTTTTATTTACAACTCTACAGCTTCTCCTAGTATTTATTGTGTGTAACAGCTCTATGGAACAGCTGATGAGTAACAACATATTTAAGACTAAACCAGACACCCGTGGAGCAGAGAGGAGGAGTCAAGCACACTGACATCTGAGTCAGTCTCACTGTTTCTTCATGTGTGGGTTTGGAGAAATGTTCTTGCCAAAGACACTAGAAGACCAGTCATTTTACTCAGTCAAAGACATGTTTCAAATATGTCAAGCTGACTTGTGGTCAATGAAAATGATGCGAACCGCTTGAAACTAGTGAGAAAACTTGGGAAGTTTTCTGCTGTTATTATTTGGTAAAATCTGTCTCATCTTCCTGAACTGAAACCAAAAGCTGAGACAAAAAAAAAACATTTTTAATAGAGATGCTACTTTGTAACTGTTTATTGTAAAGTCACAGGAAGCACTAGGGCATTATTGACTCTGATATCTTTATAGAATTTGCCTTTATAGCAGAATCAACAGAATGAAGACCACCACACTCTCCAACTGACCCCCTGTCTCTGAACAAGGCTACAGGATGTGTTTGGCCATCTTATAAGCCAATGTGGAGACAGCCGGTGGACCTCCATGTTGCTGGGAGATGAAGGGGTCATTACTGGAGGATTAACTGAAGGGATCAAGGGCTTACCCAGCAGGCAGCTGTGGTCTCCAGGTCACACCAGTGCAAAATCTGTGAGAACTAGATTCTTGCCAAGTAGCTTTGAATTGGAGAAAAGCCACTATTTAGTCTAAACTAGACAGCAACAACTATTGTGACCCATATGAATAAGCAAATGTTAACTTTGAGATAGACAACATGACACAGAAAGCGATGAAGTGGCTACTTCTACATTTGTAAAGAAAACCATTTTGGCACAAAGTTATCACAGCCTTGTATTCAGGAGGCCTGTGAGAGACAAAGCAAGCAGAACCAAGAAACATGTTTATTGCATTCCAGTGGGCAGAGTAATTAAGCTCTGTCTAATTGTTGCCATTTTGAGGTTTTTCGGGTTGGATAATATGAAAAGCCAGTCAAGATGGCCTGGTTGGAGATGAATAATAATATCTGTTTGACATCACGTCGACTCTTTTCTCATGCCAAGCGAAGACTTTTCTCATGCCAAGTCTTCATTCAATCTCTTTTATTATAGTTGCTAGGTTACGATGGCCAAACACGGCTTATGTGGAACAGAATGGTAAATGCAAATTGACGCAATTAAGTGAAAGAGCACCCTTAGCTCTCAGTGCAATATCTCCTGAAGAGAAAGCAAAAATTTACAAATGCCACATAATACAAATCGGCACATAACACAACAACCAGAAACAAGTTCACACTCTGTGGGACTCTAATAAATTGCCTGGCTGAACACAGATTGTTAAAGATTCCCAGCAGTAGGTTCATTAGTGGACAGAATATAGACTGGCACTATATCTGGAGTAGACGACTGAGTGTCCACAAACAAATATAACGGCTGCTGCTCTTCTGCTCTCCCATGGCCTTTAAACAACAATCTCGCTTCTTCCTTCTATTAATGTTGCCCAGAAAACTTTACTGGGCCACAGCACGTGAATGAAGCCAGAACTCATTGAGAGCCAAAATGACCCTTATTCTGTAGTGCAATCATAATAAAAGTATTGGGTCATATGGCCTAATTATGGGTCTGACAGGAGGAACAAAAAAGTAAGAGATGGAGAAGATGCAGGTCTTCTGTCGGACCACCGAGTGGCCACTTCGAGAGCGCTCCATAACCACAACTAGGCTGCAACAAGTGCTTAGAATGTGTTTGGTTTGATTTTAAAGGTCTGTGGGCCCCTTAATACTTGGGCTTCACCACATCCGTCCATGCATTTATCCCTCCATTCTTCCAAATTTCCTTTTCTACTTCATTCTGCACTGTCCCAGAGTAAGCAAGAGGATATGGGGGCCTCTGATGGCTCATAACATGAGGCCATAATGAAAATATGAGGTCAGCCCCCCCATGTATAGGTATAAGAGGCCAGACAAAGGTGCTGCTATTAAACAGTTTCATCTTTGAGAGTTTGGCTTGGGTGTATGATTTATCTTTCTGGCTCAGTTCCAACACTCAGCTAATTAGGAGCAGACTGGGAATGGTCTGTGGAGATAAAGTTCTATGAATATTTACACTGCAGGCCTCAAACAATGTCTGTGATCTATTTATATTTAAAGTGTCTTCTATTACAGCTGGATTTCATTTAGCTGCTCTAGCATCTATATAGAGTCTATATAGTGGATCTCTTTAGACAAACAAGCACACACACATATATACATCTGACCCTATAAGCATTTTGGTTCTACAGTTAATCTATCATCAATCATTAGAGGTGTCAATTGATTAAGTATCTTAATGAAATGAATTCAAATGAATAGGCATACATTAGGTTTAACAAGAAAAGAACCCAGAACACAAAAACACTATCTAAAAGGTAATTCCACAACATTTATTGCAGCAGGCAAAATTAGTGAATATGAATAGTGAATACAGCAGTCACAGAACAACTCCTTAATTCTTATTTTTCCGTAAGACGCTAGAAAAATATACAAGTAATCTGTACACAAACATTACCGAACACTGCTAGCCTGTATAGACCTCTTTTCGCCCTGGGTTTCTGTGTGAAGCAGAAAAGGTCCTCCTAAGTAATCGTGTCTGGCTTTCTCAAAAAAAATTTTCTCTAAATATTTTTCCTCACCCCCATCTTTTTGGTCGCTGTGGTGAGAGGAAAGCCATGTGCAAGTTGCTTAGACAAATAAAAGGGTGAGAAATTGAGTGTCACTGTTTACATGTTGTTTATGTGCACATTCTGTATATATTAGCGTCTCTTACTTTGAAGAGTTAAATGTTTTCCACACATTTCATATATATTCAGGCCAACTTCACCACTGTACGAAGTGTCGTTCCCAACAACAGAATTACTAGCAACATTTTGGATCCATTTGTTCAGAGACAAAAGAAACTCCTATAAAAATACGGTTTACTTTAAAAAAAATTACCATTTCATAATGGCCTTTGGATTAAATGTTTTGAGAAAGAAAATACACAAGATACACAGGATACACAAGACTCACCAAGAATGCTTACAGTTATGAAATATTAAAAACATATAAAGGTGTCAGTAAGTGTCATAATACCATGGTACTACCATGTAAATAAACCTCCAGAAATGGATTTGAGATAAATTAGCAGCATGGTATCAAAATGCATTAAAAGAAAGAAAGAAAGAAAGAAAGAAAGAAAGAAAGAAAGAAAGAAAGAAAGAAAGAAAGAAAGAAAGAAAGAAAGAAAGAAAGAAAGAAAGAAAGAAAGAAAGAGTTATCAATGAGAAGGTACTGTGAAAAGTAATTATCAGGGCAAGCTAGGTAAGTGTGTGTCTTGATAGACCCTCAGGCTCAGAGTCATCATGAGCTAAACCTCAGTCAAAGGCACAGTGGGGTACAATGATAAACCTCCACTGTAAATATTGTTAAATAAATAACTGCCTCAGGCCTTCTGAAAATTTACATATTAACTGTTCACGGCTGTGACCATTTTTGAAAAACCAAATGGATATTCTGTTTTATCTTTAAAAAATGCTGACAGTCAAGTAGTATTTTATGTGACAGAACTTTGTGTGCCAAGTTGCAACATACCAAGCACACTCATGTGTGCACACTCATGTAACATTTCACTGCAGCCATTGTGCAACCGCTCATTTTACTGCTTTCCATGAGGTTTACAGAACATTCAGCTGGTGGAAGTTTCTCTGAAAACATGTCAAACACATGCTGGTATATGCTCCTTTACTCAGACATGATTTTCTGATGCAATATGCTAAAAATTAAAGACCAAAATCACTCAAATTTCTGCATATCTTCCTGAAAATACAGCACAGTTTTTTTCTGAAAGTTTATACAGTACGTGCAGCCAACTGATTTAGTTGCCCCAAAAGTTAATTTTTGCCCTATGTATCTATAGCCAGCGAGCACTACATATTTCTGTGCTACTTACAAATCTGTTCTTTTTAATATTATTTTAATAGTATTTTAATATTTTCTGCCACTGTGTATAAGCTAAATTGTTCAAACAATGATTGTTTTCAAACATGTTTCAAACACCCCCTTCAGTCCACCATAGATTGATAAACAGGCTTAGCCAATGTTATTAGGCCAAATCACATCAGGATACTTAAAGAATCGCTTCTTATTCAAGGGAACTTGATATTATGTCTGGTTTGATGGTAAAGGAAATTTCAGTGTGAACGCTGTCTGAATGTTATGTCTAGTCATGGCAAGCTAATTTGCCTATGACATTTCATTTTGCGCATCCTGCAAGTATATTAGAGCACCTCTTGTGTGTCATCAGCTCTTTAGTCTTCAGGAGCCATTTATCAGTTGTAACACCACTGTTAAAAAATATGTATAAAGTGTTCACATTAATAGACAGTCAGACAAGGCCAAAACATTGAGCACATAAGGGAAAATCATGCTGGCTAAATGATAATGCAATTAAAATGTATTTTGCCCAAATAAATGCATTTTCCTCAAGTAAATTTACATGTAACATCTCAATCCCCTTTGCTTTGTTTTCTTTTTCATTCTTCTCTTTGCACTCTTGTTTTATGTCTTTCATAAGTGCTCTCTCATAGGAACTATTGTTTTTAGAGTTCCATTTGCTTCCCATTGTGGACGAGCTCTTCAATGTTTTCCAGCTGTACATATTTTAAGTAAATGTGGGACTGCTGCTACACACATCCTCTCTGATCTCAGCTACTCTGATCCATCAAGACATCTCAGAGAGGCCTGCATGCTACATACTGCATGTTGGGTGTATGTGTGAGAGTATATATTTATATTGTGAGAATATTTATTAGTGGACATGTAAGTCTGTCAAGACTCTAAACACTGCAAATCCATATTAAGGAACCAGAGGACTTGTTAAGCTCATGCATGAACACACACACACACATAAACTTACCCCTGAAGTAACCTGTAATTCCCATAAATTCAGTGTTCATAGTCTCCAAGTTTAGAATCGGCCATTACATGAGCCAAGCTGCCTGACTCATCATCTAATCAAAAGCTTTTTCTTTGCAAATCACATTATAATTCTTCTAAATGCCCTCTTTGGCTCTTTTATAAATAACACGTTATAATATTTCAAACACAGCTGAAACATTTTCTTCCAGCTGAAATCTATTATTGAATATACTGAAAGGTTTCCTCAGTATGTATATACAGCACACATGAACAATGAAATGAACACACCATCTGCACGCCAACAACAATAGTGCTGATTCTATAGTGAAACGTGCAATGCGGCACAAACAACTAATGTGATGGGCCACATTGTAACTTCAACTGTGGAACACAAGACATATTAATCATAACAGATACAAATGGTGAGGTTTTGTAATTCAGAAAAAACTGTGAGCAGTAAAGTTCAAACAAGGTGTTATCTGGAGCACGTTCAATGCAATGAATGACACGGCAGGTATGTTCCACCTCTCACTACTGTTTTAGTTCCCTCAGCAGATTCTCATGAAATAGATTTCCCTACAGAAATAGATTCCCATGAGCTTTAAATGTGCAATTGCACTGAGTAAAAAACAACACTGACTGCATTAATGTCCTGCATTCTTATCCAGGCATAACACCATAACTGCATAACTCCACTTTTTACACAAGTAGTCCATTCCTTATAAATTGAATAAAAGTAAAAGCAGTGTAAACATGTTGTTTTCCTTTTAAACCTCTTTTCCTGTCAAATGTCAGCTCCTGTTACTGGCCTAAGAATTCTCAGTAAGAATGCCAAAATAGTCAACTTTGCTGAGACATATTGCTGTTGAACAAAAAAGAAACCTGATTTCTCTCAAGGTTTTTCTGGTTACTGGAACGGCACTGGGATTAGATCATGAGAGTTACTACCTTAATTCCTAAAAGGCCTGAGGGAAGTTCCTACATGCCCAGGCACCAAAACACAAACCATGAATAAAACACAGAAAAATGTTGAAAACTGACATGAGGTTAAAGACTACCCAAATCTGTATTTGACTTCATAATTTCCTTTTCCTGTGCAAATGTCAAGATGCCTTTTTCTCACTGACAACTGGCTGTAAAAACCACCAAGTTCAAAATAACCACATTATATCTAATGAATAACCATAATTGTATCTAAAGTCTTTGTGATCTTGAACCATGTCTTGCACAGGACCTTATACGCAGGTCAAAGACAGAGCTGTGTGGAACAAGGTTGAATTCCTTCAGGGACTGTCAAGGTCACTCAGGCTCCTGTCCATTTGTCATCCTCTTTATCCAAATGTTATTAGCCTAATGGATACCAGATGCTCTGGAAAACAGCCGTCGTAACTGAATTTTTAACATCTATGAAAAGAAAAAACATGGGGTCGTAATTACATAATGCACAGTGTCACAGTGTCCCAAGGAGGTGTGGTGTGTTTGGAGGGAAAGGGTTCAAAACTGATTATTTCCATAAGCAGCTGGAGTAACTAAGCCACTGAAGTGACATGCTATTATCAATTTCCAGAAATACGTAGACACGCCCACATATATTTTCCCAACAATCATGCATGCCAAAATAAACTTCACTGAAACATTAGAAATTTCTTCATGATGCACTTTCTTGGATCCCCCCACACAGGTAGTAACCTGCTAATCGGAAGTAGCAATTACGATGAGTAATTTGACATTTGATATCTTGACATCACAGCTTACACAAAGATGTTAACTAAAACTTACTGGCTAAGAGAAGATATCCAAAAGCACCTAATTTGTTCACAGCAATTATGAATAGCTCTGGGTATTTTAAAGCCAGACTGAACAGGGATGTGTAGCGAGAGCAGAGAACCAGATGGGGGGCGTTACTGTGATGCAGCCATTTTATGGGTTCACTGCTATTAGAGTGATGATAGACCCGTGCTCCACGGCCAAATGCAGGCCATCGCCATGGTTACAAGCATTGTATTTGTACATTTTGTTCTCTGATGTCATTCAGCAGGGTCTGTGAGGCTCATCAGTGGCTCATCCTGCTTCGGTTAACCACTCACACACCCAGACATTGTATAACTATTCTGTATAAATTTCCGTATAGCACCCCAAGGCTCTCGCTACACCTTAGTCTTGGGGATATGACCTCAATTACAGGAGCATCACATCAGCTGTTCCAGCCCCTGTGAAATAGCTGGGGTCTCTGCAACACAGTTAACCTTGGTTTTTTTGGCCAGCTCTTTGCATTGAAAAAGTACATCTACAATACAAGTACAGTTTTGAGAGAAAACAGGACTGCGATGGCTCAGTGAAACAGGTATAGTCTATAAAACCCAGAGATACACATGAAATTTCTCATTCACGTCAAGTGCACTCAATCTTTTGGAGAAAGACCTCACACAACATTAAAATCGACATATGTTGAGTTTAAGCATTGTTCATTGGCATTTTAACCAGTTGACTTGACAAGTTTAAGGTGGTAAAGCTGTTTTTTTCAAACATGAATGGTCGGTCAACCTACAAATGACCAGTTATTTTATTACAGTAGAGATATATAGCACTCAAGCTATATCTCCATATAACAGAAGAAACTTTTATATTTGCACCTGCAAATGAACTGGCTTAAGAATTTCCATTTTAAAAGGAGGCTTCAAGATTTACAATGCATTCTTATGGTCCAAAGATAGTTTGGAGCACAAAAATAGTTTTCCACGCTTTGTGTAGCTTCATTGTCTGCAGGAAACCTGCATGTATTTAATGTACTTAAATGTACATTAAATGTACATTAAATGAAGTGTAATGAAGTGTTTTGGAGTGTACCAAACAGTCATGCTGTGCACATACACTCTGAATAAATGTATTCTATGGTTAAGGTGACAAGCTTTATAGAAAGTGAGGGGGAAGTTTGTTTGTTGACAAAGAGTAAATGACAGATCCTGCTCAACTGGTTCAGCAGCATTTGTACAAAGTGACTGGTCATTTTATAAGGCAGAAAAAAATATTATGCTGTTTATATTTAGATACTTAACAGTTTGGATCTTTTGTACCTCACTGCACACTGTTTATTTTTACATGTTCATTTAACAATTTAACATTTATTAGTGCTGCTAAGTCAAGCAGGTTCTTGACATGACAGATTCATCACATCATGTGGATGTATTATGAAAAGTGTTCCACTTACTTTTCTAAGTGACCATACCTGGTGGACAAAACTGTGGGCTGTAATATAATAGTAGTAGCCTTAGTTGTCAGGGTCAGGTCTCTGGCGTGCGTAGCGAACGCGCTAACGCCACGCCACACCACTTGAGACAGGGGGTGGAACCCAAGGACGAAACACAAGAGGGAGGAATTGCAGGAACGGGAATTTATTAAACCAAATGTCACAAACACAACGGGGCCAGCTAAACTAAATAGAAAACAAAGTAGAAAATAAAACTAACAAAATGAGAAACAAAACCAAAGGGAACTACCTCCCAGGAAAAAACAAGGCACGACTAAACTGGAGCAAGACAAGACAAGGAAAAACTCGAAACGTACCAAAACAATGCCTCAGCATAGGAAAATGTCGCAGCACTGATCCGCCGGTCTGGATCCCGGACTGGACTCTGGCTCAGACCCCGTACTGGGCTCCGCCGGTCTGGGCCCCGGACTAGACTTTGGCTCTGCTGGACTGGACTCTGGCTTGGACCCCAGACTGGACTCTGAAACAGAGGTGCCTGGAGGGGGTTCTGCCCTGGCTTCTCCCAGACTGGGCTCTGACTTGCCCTGACTGGGCCTTGAGAGTCTCTGGGAGCATCCAGACTTGAGGCTGGCTCTGGGAAGCTCAGGGGATGACACCGCTGCGGGCTCCGGGACAGGCTGACTGGAGAGAGCGCGCTCAGGGACAGGCTGACTGAACAAGATGGGCTCAGGGACTCTGGGACTGGCCGGCTGGAGAGGGTTCCGGACTCTGGGACCGTCCGGCTGGAGAGGGCTCTGGAATCTGGGACCGGCCGGCTGGAGAAGGCTCTGGAATCTGGGCAGGCTCACTGGGGGGCATGCTGACTGAACCAGGCCGTGTCCCAGAGATCGGGCTCAGGAATGTATCCAAACAACAATAGGAACTCCTCCACGAACACAGCATAAGACTTGCAGCATGGAGCTTCCGCCATCCACAGGGCCATAGCCCAGGACAGAGCCTTGCCCGTGAGGAGGAGGAGAGTGTAGACGACCTTTTTGGTGTCTGAAGCAAAAATCTAGGGTTGCAGCTCAAACAGTCTGGAGCACTCCGCCAGAAGTGCCCAACATGTGTGGGGATCCCTGTTGAGGGGTGTGGGCATCCTCACCTCCTCTTGTGTCTCTGGGTTCCATGCTGGCTGCGACATTCTGTCAGGCTCAGGTCTCGAACCCGGATCTCTGGCGTACGTAGCGAACACCACGCCACTCAAGAACCCAAGGATGAAACACAAGAGGGAGGAATTGCAGGAACAGGAATTTATTAAACCAAACGTCACAAACACAACGGGGCCAGCTAAACTAAACAGAAAACAAAGTAGAAAATATAACTAACAAAAAGAGAAACAAAACCACAGGGAACCACCTCCCAGAAACAGACAAGGGAAAACAAAAAAAACTTATAAAGGAAAAACAAGGCACGACTAAACTGGAGCACGACAAGGAAAAACTCGAAACATACCAAAACAACGCCTCAACATAGGAAAATGTTGCAGCACTGATCCGAAGATCAGCACTGCTAATAAACACAAAACAATCAAGCTGCATGTACAGTTGCAGATAATCATGCAGATAATCAGACACTTAGGCTGTGCTCAGCTGAAACAACTCAAACAATGAACGAAAAGGACAGAACATAATCAAAAACAGACAAACAATTACCTCTACAGTAGGGAGACACTACAAAACATGACAGTCACGAGTCGTGACACTTAGTCATATCCAGGGACTAAATAAAGATCACTCATAGCTGTTGTTCTCAACTTTTTTGACCTACTTTTATTAGTTTTTTAACTTAACATTATGTATTTAAGTTTTAACAACTTATTTCAATATCTAACCATATCAATTTCCACATCAATAAGCTCCACATCAATCTATGTGCATTACTATCTTTTAGCTATATGCATTATTTTTGTGTACCATGTATTACAATTTTACATCATGTTGGATCGTGTAGTGTAACTGATCTCATTCATCCTGTATTTGCATTGTATATGTGTGTGTTCTTGTATTAAATAAGCACAGTAGGTGCAGGTGTATACCTTTTAGAAAATGCTTGGTTTTCATCCAAGACCTGTGGGCAGTTCAAGGTTCCATTGAGCGTTTAAGCTCAGCAATCAATGGTTTCCTTAGTGTGATAAAGGGAAAAAAATCAGTCTGAAAAGAAAAGACTTGTTTCTCTGGAGAGGAAAGCGGCTCTACAAACTTCCAGCTGGACTGGCTTCCGTCTCTGACCATATCATATTTTCAAGTCTTAAAGTCATTGTAAATAGTCTACGCTAAAAACACAATACACAAAACACTACCCGACAAGGAAGACTTCCCCTGGCACTGTGGTTGTCCTTGCCCTGATGACTCTGATAAGACTTCTAAAGAGAATGGCAAGTTGTGGGCCCTGTGTGTGGACTGGGCCCTACAGCAAGAGGCTAACTTATTCTTATAGGCCCTCAGTACAGTTAGTTACCTATCAATTAGTCCTTGCTTTGACACCTGGCAGTACAGAACTCAACAACTTTCCAAGCCCCAAATAATGACTTTAATACCAACACTGCAGGTTACAACTGTGATGGAAAAACCCTGACACTGTTGCTGCCCTTCAGGGGTTGAGATGTCCCATCTCTGCTTTAAAAAACTTTTGTCCTCTAGCGATACTAGAAAGATAACAATTATAGGCATCCAGAAGCCTGCATACCCCTGCCCTGTGATCTCCAATCTTTCTCTTACCTCTGGGCCATAATCTATCTCCAGCTTCACCTCATCTTACCACTGAGAGAAGATCCAATTACACCTTCATCTGATAATGGTAAACAGTGCCTTTCCTACTAAAGCAATAACTAGTTCTGCTTATATAAAAGGTGAGTCTCCTTTTTAGCTCCGGTCTTAACACTGTGAGAGTGGTCGTGTTTATCATTGTAAATAAATTATAGACCCTACAGATTGCTTTCCTATTGTGTGGATCTGATTTATGTCCATGCATGCCACATTTATTTTATACTGAGCAACCAAAGACAACATCTGATTGTATGCAATTGAACAACCATTTGTATTTAAAATTACATTTAACCATGATTACTAGTACTATTGTGGTTATAATGACTTTTATTCCATTTTATATTATTTATAGTGGTGTGTAGAGGTCATATAATAATATACTAATTATATTTTCTAATTTTTACAGTTAACTCACAAAGATCTCTTATATATTGCACAAATAAGCTGGTAGTTGCCATAGTTTATGACAGGTTAAAGAGTGATTTAGTGACTAAATCAGAGGGACTAAAAGTTCATCCTGTTGGGGAATTTTCTTGTGGCAAGAGAGTGTTCATTAAAGCAGGATATTATTGCTGCTTTCATGTAATTGAGGTTTTGATACAGGGATAAGAATCTTCAAGCTCAAAGCCTCTCATCCACAAGAGGCTTGTACCCCACCCACAAAGCTTGAGCCCACCTGAAAAACAGAAACAACCCCCCCAACCCCCTTTATTTGAAACCTCATAAAGTACAAGCTCCAAGGTGCTACACCCACTTCCTTTACATTCCTGAAAGATTTTCCATACAAAGTATAGTAAACAAGCCCTGCCAGTTCATGTTATTTCCTTTCCACAGCAAATCATAGTGGGTAAGGGAGATATGGAAGTGTGAAAGCTATTTACCGGTAACAGCGCAGAGGAGAACAAAAGAGTTGATGCTATGTTAAAAATAAAGGCTCTATAAAGCGCTTTTCAACCTGATGCCATAGCAGAACATTACTTTAGGAACTATCTGCATACCATCAATGGAGAATCTGAGAGGTACTTTTGAGAGGTAGCACCCCTCAACCATCCAATGAAAAATGTTTCACTTTTCATTTAGACAAACACCTTTAGCAAAGCTGACATTAAATTAAACATAACTAAGAACTCCACTATGTCTGTAGAGACACTAGTCCTAAAGCTATAACACAGAACTATTTTCGTCTTTTGTTTACATCTGAAATTAGACATAAAGGACAAAATACGTTGACAACCATGTTTTTTCTAGTCTCAACCCCATAAGCCTTCTCTAAAATCTAAATTCAGACATTGGCTAATCCAAAAGTTATCAAAGTTATCAAAAAAGTTCTTGAAGTAACGTTTTTACTATCTATAAAAAATGTTTACTCTTAAATTGTTAATTAATTGTTTTTACATTTTTTACATAATTTTGAAAGTGTGAAAAATGTTCTTATATCTAAGCACTGATATTAATACAACATCTAAAAAGACATTTAGACATTCCTGGAACAGTAACATTTTTAACATATATTTTTAAGGAAACATTAGGGAAATGTATTTACAACCTAAAATTGTTATCTGGGTATACATTCCTCAGCATAGAAACTCTCTGTTCACATCTTGTGTTGAAAGCTAGGTTAGAGAGAGGAGACGACAGAAAAGCACACCATCACAGACGTGCAGGTGTTTGTAACAGCAGGAGCCAGGGCTGAGTGACAGGGGCATTGTGAGTGTGTGAACACAAGCAGGGTGTTGAGCTGGGCCAGGCTATGACTGACACCAAGACAGATGCAAGGAGTGATAAGGATGGGAGTGGAATTTTCCACAGCACTGTAGCTGGTGAAGGAAGCTAGGAGGGCAGGGCTTGCTGCTGGCACACAGCTGTTTGCTCTTAAAGAGCATTATTTTACAATTGAAGTGATTTCCTGGTGGCATGCTGGCAGCTTTATAGATATGCAGTGCCTTTAGCCTGAGAAGAATTTCATCTTGCATAACGTTATTTAACATCAGACATTAAGACAAGCTTACTTTTATGGTCTATAATGCTAGAATATGATAATATATCTAAAAAAACGTTTGAAAGGGTTTCTGACTATTATAGACTTATATGAGTAATATACAGTATGTAACCTACATAAACATAATCCTATGTAGAGCACATCAACAAAATGCACTTCAACATGCCTAATTTATTTAGCCAAAATTAAACATTATTGCACATTCAACATTACTAGCACACATTGTGGTCACTTTCAGCAATACAACCCAGAGGATGTTTGTTTATTGCTCAAATGTTGTTTTTAGAAAGACTTAATGAAGTTTTTATTTTATATTTTTAGATTAGAAGGATTAAAAGGGTCTTTCTCTCAGGAAAATACATCTGAGATGCAGAATACTTTGATCTTCATATACATTTACTGCTGTCAACACAAACAACTAAGACATTAAATAGATCTTATTAGTTTTTCCTATCAAAAGCAGATTCTTTACCATTGTAACTTTACTAGTTTAAGTGTATTTTGACTTTCTGTTAAACCAGGTGTAGCTCATCTCCATCTAAGACAAATGGAGACTAGTGTCAGTGATTGTTTTTCACAGTCTCTTCCCTTGGCTCATTTAGTCACACATAAAAGCCATGTTTTCTCAAGCCCTTTGTGCTTTTGCTTTCAACAGATCTTTACTCAGATGAAAGCCATGGCAAAGATTTCTTGAGCCTGGAGCTAGCCGTGAGCCGCATTCAGTTTGAACAATCCAGCCCAGAATGGCAGAGCTTGCCTTACAGCACCCGCAGGCATACTTGCTCAATTCACCTCTATCTCACACACAGTCACAAATGCAAACATAAGAGAGAGAGAGGGAGAGAGAAAGAGGACTCAGCCTGTCTCAGCAAGCATAGCAGTTGTGCTTTGTTTCCACACTGGAATGCATGATTGAGAAAGCGTTTCACTGCAAAAGCCTCCCAGTCATTCCTACTAGTAATCAAATCCAGTCTGACAACTCCTCCTTCATGTGTGTACTTTAACACACACACATATGGGGGGTAAGGGGAAATGTCCATATTTAAAAATTTTACTTCACCATACCGTATCAATACTCACATTTAAAAATAAGTTGATTCATGACAATCTTTCAAAGGACAGAGATTCTCCACCAGAGCAGGTCTATGGAAGGAGAAGCATATTATAGCATTAGATGAACACACTCGATCATCTGTAAGTCGAAATTGAGAATGAGCTAAGCTTATATGTATGCAAAGCACTTCAGACCAATGCTGATAAAAGAGGAACAAATATATTGTGGAACAATATTTCCATAATAAGAAGAATGTTTAAGAACTAGGATTTTGCATCCTTCAGTATTTATATCCCATTTGTCACAGCACAACCAATCTGAGTTCCCACTTTTCTCCTCCTCTGCAAATTCAGGACCAATGCCACAAGACTATTCTGCTTTACATACGGTTAAATTACTATAACTATCTTTCACCCGCTCTTCATTTTTCTCCTTATTTACACCAGAGTAAAATCAGGCTATTTCTCTAGGCTGCCCACACAGAAAACTCCTATGTAGACAATTTGCTTGTTTCAAGAACTTTCCGGATCATCCTTCCTCAGGCACAACTCCATGACCAAAAAGTGTTTTAAATAATTACAAACATTTATATCTGTTAAACCATAAACATCTGTCAAAATATTAAAGGACAGAAAAAAACAACATGACTAAACATTCCTAACACAAGACTCCTGAATACAGTGTTTCACTGCTACATATCGTAGGTGCGCTTCTATTTGTGTTTTTTTTTTAAAGCTGGCAACGGTTTTGGAAATGAATGTCAAATGTGACTCAGTCTGTATAAATCAAAACAGCCCAGTGGGTCTGGGGTTTTGTTACCTCTTCATTCCCCCAAAACACTGAATGCATTTAAGCTGTGTACAGTGACCACTTCACAGAGCGTCTGTGGCTCTGCTCTCTGCTGCTCTCCACTGAAGCAGAACAGTGAATCAGGTGCAGCCTTCTGTCAAAGAGGAAAATTACTTGAGATAGAATAAGATAAACAAGAGTGCTGTATGATTGAAGCAACGCACGGAAGAGGTTGAGCTGGGAAGCTGAAATAATGTTTTATGAAGGCTTGAGAAACATACAGTGATTATTAAAAAAAATAAGACCTCATTTAATAAGAGGTCATTTCTTACACCACTTTGATCTGTTTGATTTCCTATACGCAGATTGCTTTTCTAAGTCATGAATGAAATAAAGTTCAAATTAAACCATAAGCTTAGTAACAAAACTAGTATAATACTTAATAATCACAAACATTCATTTAAGGAGTGCCAGGAGTTTTTCTGTACGTGAACATTGTTGGTACTCTACCCTATGGGAAGCTCTAGACTGTCCGCAGCTCTAGATGTCTTCAGCTCTAGACTGTCTGAAGCTCTAGACTGTGCATTTGCAACATAAAAATGCTGCTGTTAAAAATGAAATCTGAAGACTTCAAAAGAATATTGTACTTGTTTTTTTTCTATTGGACAAAATTTGTTATTGCAAGTGTGGCGATACCAAATATATAGAGACAAGGTAAGCCTAATTTGGAACAACTTCCACACGAGTTGCAAAACTTCTCCCAACCCATGCCACAACTCCCGGTACTGGCCAATATCCACGTACTATCACTGTGAATCGCTACAATAAATGCTCTACTCCAATCATGATGAAACGTGAATAACATGTGATTATAAAAATATCAACATACCTGAAAGTATGCTTAGCCAACCAACTGCCAAGGACACCAACACCGCACTAAATTAAGAACGCAATATTAGTTAAATCTTTTACTGCCGTACTACCAATGATATCTCTGCATACCTGCACAGAAGACAGAGAGTGAAGCAAGGATGGAAACGAAACAAAGACGCAGGGAAGCAGGGGAACTCAGAACACCTGACTACCCACCAGAATAAGGGTCCCTAAATAAAGTGTCCACCCCTCCCCATTGGTCTTCCCCAAATCATGCTGGGACCAAACAGGCAATTAAGCACTATCCTACTACACAAGCAAACAATGTGTTAAGGGAAACTATGAGGAAAGGGTTTTAACTCAAATAGCACTCATATATTTTGTGTTTTTTGTCTGGCTATGTGTGTTTATATGCATTGGCAGGTGTAATGCCATGTAGCCAACCACTGCCAACCGTGGGGACAGTTGTGGCCTACTGGTTAAGGAGTTGGGCTTGTAATCAGTAGGTTGTGTGTGTGTGTGTTCATAACTTACAGTGTGCAAGCAACTTGCAAGGATGGGTTAAATGCAGAGGTCACATTTTGGTTATGGGTTATGTCACTTTCATGTGTTGAGAATGGCTTTTGCAATGAAAGGCACATGAGTTAAGCTGAGTCTCAGTTGCTGGGATTAAACAGGATCAAGCACTGTACAAACAAACTGGGTTAGACAAACCAACATCCCACCTTGCACCCAAACTACAACATAAAACCTGTGTTTGTTTTGCTGCTCTGAGAATAACACATGGGTTTTGGTCTCCTCAGGGACCCTGGGTTGCAAGGGTCACAACAATCTCTTGATGTGGCTGCAGATGAGTATAGAGGCTAGCTTTAGCACACAAAGCAACATGTGTACATAAACAAAGGAATGTGTGGGATGGGACCAGAGGTGCTGTAGTTGCTATACAAGCTGTCTGCCAATCTTGGCCGCGAGTACTAAGTACACAGAGCTGGAGACAGGCTACGTTGGAGCAGTTTAAAGGCACACTGATGCATCTGTATTGCATCACTAAGCAATGTGTTCATGATGCACTGGGTTTTAGTCATCTGTCTGCCTGTTCTTCCATCCCATCAATTCATCCACCCATCCATCTAAACACCCTTTGGGGTTCCTGAAAACTATAAAGACTGCTGTTGTTTTCTCTATGAGCTCTGTAACAGTGTTCCTGTATAGCTCAGTTGGCAGAGCGTTGCATTAGTGGCACAAAGGTTGTGGGTTCAATTCCCAGGGAGCACATGGGAAAAAAAAATGTTACTTGAATGCACTGTTTGGACAAAAGGGGCTGCTAAATTACATAATTGTAAATGTAAAACAGAAACTATATTGGCTTTGCTTGAGTACATTTAAGAAACATCTTCAAAGGGTGACAAGAAAATTTCCAATCCACCAGTGTGGAAATCTTAGAAACCTCACAGATCCAAGCATGGCAACCCCAAATGATCTTCCATTTTTTTAGCAGTATTATATATTCACCATATATTCACCAGCGATGAAGAAATCTAATAGATATTAATGATCTTTGAAAAACTTGAAGCAAGCCTGGCCCTGACTCCCACACTGAAAGACAGGCCACACCTGAACAAACATTTACTGTACTGTGGATGTTTGTATAAGTTAGCCTATATGGATAAGCTTTATGTACTTTATGTACAGTACAGCCACTCCCTTTGAGGAGCACAGGTTTCACTTCAAACTGTACTCATAACCAAGTTTCAGCTCAAACTGTACTGATAATCAATGGCTTCTCCTGGGGTCCAAATGCAATAGTGTGAACAACTGATCCCCAGTCTGTATAATTAAGAAGTCACAAGTCTGTTCACTCAACAGCTTGTTAGCATTGTCCTATTAAAGCACTCTGTGTCTGAGTGTCAGGGCCCTTGTCTTCTGAGATGTTTGCTCAGCCCAAGCAAAGACTTCTGGAATGGCAGTAATAACAAGCCTCAGCGTCTGGAGGGAATGATGTCAACCCCCTAGTTCTGGATCAGAGCTTGGCACGGATCTAGGGAGAGGGGGGTAGCAGCCATACCCACTGTCAAAATTACATATAGTTGGCTTTGCTCCCCTGCAATGTTAAAGTAAATGAATAATGAATGGGCTATCCATGGCTTTTCCCCTTTTAGCGTACTGTCAAAAACAGAACATGGTTTTTACAATAGACACAGATGAAAAAACAGCATGATGATGAAAGCAACATAACTAATATGTAGGTTTCATAACATTCCGAAGTAATGACATACAGTTCTATTACCAGCTACTGACATTGATGAAAGGGGGNNTGTCATGCTTTCTGACTTATTTACAATGTTAAATGTGCTGTCTGTTCATGCTTAACATTGTCAAAAGCAAGCTGTTGCGTAGTATTTCTGTGCTCAACAGAAAGTTTTTTTCTAACATAATAAATTATGTAACAATTTTTTAGGGTCCCTAATTGGTTAATTCTCCCGGCATAGGAATGTCTATGCGTAACCCAGCAAGAGACGTAAGCTTGTCCAAACCATAACTGTTTCACTCATGACACACCCTCAGCAAATTGTCTTTTTTCAATTGTCCCGCTGTGTCTGTCTTTTATAAATGTGATAGAACTAAATACTCTTTTCGATAACACAAAGTATGCAGTTCTACTCTATAGGTATTCAAGATACATATGAGACTGTGTGTGTTACGTCTGCTTTAAAGCTACTAGATTTCAGAGCTAGTGCAAATAAATTTCAAATAATTTATACTGAGGTTCCCATCAATGGTAGATTGATGAGATGTTGCTGAAACAACAAAAGATGCAACAGGACATTTTTTAGGATGTGTCTGTTCTAAAAGTCATAGCTCTGAAAGGAGCATGTTTTTTTTGCCCTAAAGATATTTCATTGCTAGGATCTTTCCATAACATCTTTGAACTGAGGGCTATTGTCAACACCTCCTAGGAGATACTAGGCATACTAACCATACTAACCTACAGGCATACTAACCTTGACATATCCATGGTGATTGATAACTAGGACTTTGAAAGATCCTAGCTGTTTAGCCCAACATCCTGCCAGCCTAGCTTTAACTACTATAAAGAGCATGCATTAATTGTAGACCAATGGAAATATTGTTGCTTATCATCTTAAGACCTCAAGCAACAGGGGATGGTGTAATAAACAATGCTGTGAATTATCCAGACAGGTTATTCAGTGCTGTGCCTTCTCTTTTCTGGTCCTTATAATCAAACATTATGTGATGTTGTGGTACACACCATGTTAATTAAAATACACCAGAAAAGGATGGCAAAAATGTGATGTAGGCACGTGTGTGAATTAGTAATATTCTAAAATACAAATAAATACAAATGATACCTTCACTGTGAATAAACTAAAATGTACAGTATACAGGAAGCGAAAGATGCCTTGTATTTACTAACGTTCACACACTGCTTTCGACAATAAAAATGTTCCCTGGAACAAAAAACAATTTTGAACCTCCACATGGGACGCTCCCAACTGTTAGATGACCTGAATTTCCCTAAATCCAACAGAGCACCTCAAATAAGCACTCTTTATTCAGGACACATATCTGGATGGGCAGTAGGTCCAGGGGATGTGGTCAGGAAGAGTTTTTTAATATGCTGACACTGGATGGGGTAGCGAGGAAGGATGCAATATCTTTGCTGTGTTTGATAAAACAGAGGAAATTGCACAAGCAGACTATTTTTAATGGGCATCAATAAATGGGCTGCAAGGTAAACATTCTTCAAAAATGACTATTACAAAAAACAGCACATGACCATGACAAATTTTCAGAAACGATTATTATCAGGATTTTTTTAAATGACTCAAACATATGATGAAAGATATGTAAATTTCTGCTCAAACTTCAAGACAGAAGGCCCCAGATTTCACTATTTTAGAGAAGATATTTGTGAGGTTTCATATAGGAGTGCTTTGAAAACCAAGGAGTTCCATAAATCAAGTTAAATTTCCAGCGAATGAACAAGTCAGGAGAATTGGCAGAGGAACAGTCTGTTGGAGACATGTTGAATAAGGCTAAAGAGGAGGGGGTGGACAGGAGCTGATATCAGACCAGGTCTCTACTTTACATGTTGGCATAGTTTGTCCATTAACATATCAGAAAAGATATGTGTATTTCAGTTCTTTCATTTTTGAGAAATCAACCATTCTGCCAAAAAAAAACAACTTCATGAACACATTCGAAAAGTTGTTCTCCTGGCTACTGCAAGCATCTGAAAAACAGTTTATGAGTAATGAACTCGTAAACTTGCAGCAAGAATTTCAGACTGGATGAAAGAGAAAATTAAATGTAAAATAAAAAAGTTGGCAGATTTTTACAAGAAAATGATTTATAGGAGTGGAAATAAATGTCAAATCATTTATACTGAGATTCCTTTATGGTAGATTGATAAGATGTTTTTGAACAGCAAAACATGCAACAGAATATTTTCTTAGGATGTGTCTATTTCTGAAAGTCATAATTCCAGATATTAACTGTCCAATATAAAACTGCATTCACAGGAACTACCTGATCTGTTGTCTTACATGACAAATGAGAAGACATCACTTCCTTTTGGCAGGCTTACAGACACTTATTCTTCAACCTGCCTGGAGAAAAACGGTGTGGAGAAAAAAACAGGCACAGTAATGATAATAATTATGGCTTCTGCTATAATGAGCTTTGCCTAAGGCCCTTAGTACATAACACTGAACCAATGACCTGTCACAACTCACAGCAAACAACCATAGCTAACCAGTGACGTGATTTATAACCAAAAATATTCTTTATATAATATTACAAAGCCATTTGATCTGTAGAGATGAGCTTTATTTTGTGGGATTTATGTTTTAATGTTATTTATACAACAGGGACCTTTTAAAACAAATGCCTGTGTAAGAGGTAAGAGGATTTTTATTATGATAAACTATTTATTCAAGTTATGCATAGTATGTATAGTATGACTGTGATTTTCTTTTATATATATGTGCATGTATTGCATAAACATATAAATTAATAATTTACCTAAAATAATATAATAGACTAATGAAATAAGTTCAAACATTGTTTTTAACAACCAATGACAGCTAAATTGTCATGTATCATCTCACAAATTGGCATTACACAAGGGCATTACAATTACATTATAATGCATTAACCACTTAACCACTTTTTTATAATATATATATATATATATATATATATAATTAAATTAACGTTGTGATTAAAGAAAGAAAGTGTATATACTTCAAAGAAAAACATTCTTTACAATGTTTGGACAGTGTGTTGTGGTGATGATTGTGTGCTTAGCTTCTTCAGTGTTCCTCCAACTCACTTCCACACAACACAAGTGCAGACAGAACACAGTGATGACAGATTTAGCTGATTTTACACAGACAGAGGGCTTGTACAGACAGAGAACCAATTTCTGACAAATACGCCTCCAGTGCCCTACATACTGCTTTCTGTGTCTGTGATCTAAATAACCAGTGTAACCCTCTACTCCTTGTCTTGCTTTAAAAATTAGAAATATGTTACAGTGCCTAGTTCAACCTTAAAGCATCACTAAAAAATAACCAAAGATCATAGTTGTTTAACAAATTATTGGCACTTCACAATAATCTATTAAACACTATGTGGCTAACTGTTAAAATGCTATGAATAACCCTTGAATACTATACTATATAATGAATACTATATCCTTTTGATGTTAATATTTTTCTGTTTCAGACTTTCCTTAAAATATGTGCAGTTAAACTACAGAAACCAGCAAGCTGCACCCAGTGTTTATTCCACAGAGGAAGGTCATCATGTTGGATAAGATAGATCTTAATGCAGTGTTTCTACTGAGGGGCCAAAGAGGTATTGATTCTTTCCTCACTTTCACCTTGTTTTTACCTGATGCTAATTGCCTTTGGCCTCCAATGAGCCTGGTGAGCTGCAAAACAATAGGAGGCTACAGCCATCAACAGGCTGTCAATATACATCAGCTAAAGTCAATTGTTTAAATGTAACGCATTTAATTTCCAGTGATACCAAAACTGCATTTGAATGTATTTGAACGTTAAGTATTACACATATTAAGTATTATCAAGTATTAAGAACACACTCTGAGAAATCTTATCATTTAATTCTATTATCTTTGGATAAAAGTGTCTGCTTAATGCCTAAATGTAAGTGTAAAGGTCACACACCTACATTGTGGGAAACGGCTACTTGATTATTAAATTATGATATTGATTAAACATAATAAATTATGTTTTTATAGATTTAGTGGTAGGGTCTGGAAAGTCCCTAACCAAAGGTGTGTGTGTGTGTGGTGGTGGAGGGGGGAGTTCATGAGTTGATGGTCAGCTGGCAGCGGCTGTCTCTTCAGACAGGATTTGCTGACTCATTCCATTACTGTAGGATGTATGGTCTGTCTGATGCATGCCAGGATTGTCACTAAGATAGCTCCCTCACTAGCACCAGTGGAACAGATTAAATTATCTAATTCTGTTATCAAAATCAACAAATCTGTATTGAATGTGAATGCTAAGCCAACTGGGCAGAAATATTCCCACAGTGCTGCTTTGCTGAAGAAATCAAATCAGATCTGGCTATCATTCCAGATGTAGGATTATAAGAATATGTTGTTGTTTCCTTCTAACAATGTTAGAATGTTAATGTTGGGCCAAACATCATTTCAGTACTGTCAAGATCAAGTGTGTAATGAAGTTGATCTTGAAATCTTGTTACCCAAAAGGGTTTGTCCCATCGCCCATGATACATGGAATAAATTTTAAAAGGTTTAAAGCCAATAAAAGTGTAAGAAAAATAAAGCTTATAAAACAAGTAGAGCAATACAAAGGTTTTAGCATCAAAAATAAAAAGTGTCACATAATCCTTTATTATACAACAACTTAACCATTCAAGACAAAATGCATTTGGAATTGATTGTGAGTTTGAATACTGTGTTTCATATGAGTATTCTTAAATTTCTGGGCCTAACTTTTATGGGATACATATTTAAAGGGAACCACGATTACAAAGGTAAACTAGCAAGAGTCCAAACAAGGAATCAAATTACAGTCTGATTTTGCTTTTCAAATTTTTCAGAAAAAAATTATATCAGTAAGTTTAAAAGATGAAAGGAGAGAATGCAGAGAAAGCATGTGAGCAAGAATAAGTTAACTAAATGAACTAAGAAAATGAATAAGATTAACCTGATGAGATAAATCATGAGTAATTGAAAAAGCTTTACTCTTAAAAAAAGACTTACAATAATCTCATACTGAAACTTTGTGCAATACTGCCATCAGCTGGCAGGCGTGTGTACGTTCTCTATTTTCAAGAATGAGCATATACAAGACGTGTTGATGATCGTGGAGCACAGCCTACTGTTTGGAAGCAGTACTACAGGTAATAAAATTGTAGTAAACGTCACTTTAGATTAGTACATAAAACGTTAAACTACACATACCTATATCTAAATATTTTTACGAAAACATTTATGTCCTAGTTTACAACAGTTGAACATGTTCAGATATATAGAAGAGACTAAATTTTTAACAAACGTTAGCATTAAACATATACCTTAACTAAAACAGATCCGATGCAGTCATGCGTCTATCACAACCAAAAGCATTCTAAAACTGCATACTGTCAGACATCAATCTGTGTTTTAATCTTCAAGCTCACTAGTCTATTTACTAACATTAAAAAAAATTACAACTCGTTTATGTTATTTTATATCATTTCCCAGTCAATGTATGTTTTGACGTTATTGGGTTTGGCGATATTATATTTAAAACAAATAGGCTCCAAAAGCGTTTATTTGGAACGAAAAACACTGCTCCAGGTGAGGCTCGAACTCACAACCTCGGCATTGCTCTGCAACGTACTGCTATATAAGTACCGCGCGCTAACCGATTGCGCCACTGGAGCTTCGCTCACACTGGCTGCAGTTAGATATAAAGCCTTAGTAAAAGCAAGCCCGCACACTTTAAGTGTATTTTGCTTATAATTTATGCTACATTTACGCTGTTTTATTAAAGGGGACTCAGAAATTTAAAGATTTAAACATACAAGACTGTTAAGAAACGTCAAATGCTATGCGTGGCGTGTTAGTAGTGCTGCTGGATGTCACGCTACCGCAAGAATAAATAATAATAACAGACAATATATGTGAAGGGACCGAAGAAAAACATTTAAACACCCCGCATTTTATATTCATATTTGTAATGTACTGCGTGTCGTAAACACACGTTTTACTGCATATTATATTGCTGTTGCCACGCAAAGATAAACGGCTGTACATTATTTCCGCATAGCAGAGGAAAGACAACAACTGTTCTCACTTACCAAGACCTACAGTGTAAAGCCAGTAACTCAGAGAACTTCCTGTCAGCTAACAATTGTGTAGCTTATAATGAATTTTATCTGTATCGATAAACGCTCCCTCTACCGGTAACTGCTGTTGTTAAAGTTTCTCCTACCCTGTGCCACCACACACTGCAGTCTGAAACTTCAGCGATTGTTCTCTGCTCTGTTATGAGAAAAAAAAAACAGTAAGCTTGATTAAAGTTGTGTTTACAGTATATAGTTATTTAATACTGCAAATACAGCCACAAACTGAAATTATATCTGAGACGGAAACTGATTCATTATTAGCGAATGATTTATATATATATATATCCTGATGTTACTTATGAAATGATAATCAAAGGAAATAGAGAAGTTTGTGCATCAATGTCCGTAGCACAAGGGCACTTGTAAGAGATCAGGTGCTGAAGTGATGCTGTGCAGTATGGCACATCTCCAGTGCCTCCTCAGACAAGACTCTGCTGCTGTTATCTGTCACAGACAATTGTTTCTTCTAGACAGACATAAAATTAAATGGAAGTAAACTGAAACTTTTTACCGTTATTTTTTTGACTTCTCAGATTCTCCTCCTGCTAAAATGAGCCCAGTAATCTCATGTGTTCAGTTTTAGAAAATTTGTCACTGCAACTATTTGCCAATGCATAAATATGTGGGTATGCAATAAAACATTTTTTATTAAATTCTTACAAGGCTAAATAATATGTTCAATTCAAAACCCATTAACTTAACAACACTATACTTTTTGTGACTTCTCTGTGAACATTTTATTAAAATTTAATTTTGTTCCTAAAAGATTTACAGAATTTTACAATATTTCTTCCCAACACATTTAAAAAATGAGCTAAACTTAATACTATTGACACTATAAACACTGACACTATTTGTCAATACTAGCTAGAGTGTTTTATATGCTTAATAGTATGGTTTGTGCTGTTGTTTTTAGATATTCCTGCTTCTGTCACAGATTCCCCATTCCTCCCAGAGACAGGTACAAAGACATACTGACAAATCTGTATTTTGCATAACAGGATATTTAATGCTTAATGCTAATTCACACCTGTTCACTAGCACTTTGTAATAATTCTCAACCACACTCCTGTTAGCCATTTGATAATGTTTGGTGACACTGCTGTTTAGAGCTGCATAAGGAGATACACAGCAGAAATGCTGACGATGAGAAAGCATGATGCAGTCATGCTGTTTTATTCACGCCATTATACTGCATTCAATGCAAATGCAGTTTTGTATATATGGGCCTCACTAAACAGCATGTGGTAAATAGTTTACCAAGCAGTGATGGTATTCTGCGCAGGCATGTTAAATATGTAATGTGCACTCAGTGATCATGCAGGCATGCTCCAGTCAAATTATTTTTTAATATCTTATGCTTTCTTCAGACCCTTTCTTGTCTTTGCAGACCAATTTTTGTTCCTCCTAGTTAATGCTTGTGTATGTTTTGAGGGACTTTTTTTAAAATTGGGTTTTAATATTAATTTTGGGGACCCTGCTTGGGCACAATGCTTGTTACCCCTGCTGTTTTCATAAAGCTGGACCTGACGTTGCACAGAAATATGATGTCAAGCTGTCAGACAGGTCTTATGCCAAAGTATGATATTCTACAGTATTACTACATATATTCTATACTAATTGTAATAGTGGTTCATTAAAATACAGTTTCAATTTTGATAGAAGTTTTTATTAGAAGAGACCATCCAATGTCTTTATGAATGACAAAGACTATAACCTCTTTGTAGGGGTGCACTTTTCATTGGAGAAACACAGTTAGTGTGCTTTAATTTATTGCCTAAATGAAAAATTGTGTTACGCTAAGTTTAACCTAATGTGATGAGTGACAGAACTGCTTCTGAACTAATATAGGACAATTTTAAGCAGTGAAAAATGTTAATGACAGGAAACCACATGTTGTCAGTGTTTACTATTCGCTAAACACCACTGTGTGTGTGTGTGTGTGTGTGTGTGTGTGTGTGTGTGTGTGTGTGTGTGTGTGTGTGTGCTAGCAGACTTCCTTGAGTATTAATGGAAACATCAAAGGATTGTGTTGCTTTGTATATTGCTCAAGAACCAGAAAGGCCAATATTAAAAGATTTAGAAGCACACGAAAGCATCTTTTAACAATATACAGTTAATATTAAACACTTCACTGTAGGCCTTCACTAAAAATTATATACTGTCTCAAATAGAACATTTCACAACATGCCAAAACAGTTTCCTAACTTTGTTTAGCTTTCAGGCAAGAATAAAAAAAAACAAGATTTGAACATTTTTTGCTTTTAATGTGTTCTTCAGAGATTTTCAAATGTCAAATTTTCACTTTTAATCCAAAACTCTCTGATGTGACTGTAGAGGGGTTTTAGAGAAAGAAATTATGATTGGGGGTTTAATTCAATGTCTTAAACATTAAACAGAAGTTTGGTACAAAGTTAATGAGATGCATTTCAGTGTTTAAAGCTTGTACATCTGGCATTAATCAGCATTATCTTATAATGTTGGTTACTTATCTAGATGTATCTTCCTGATAGCATGTTTTCAGCTGTAAGTGCTACCAGGGTACAGGAAACAGCTCAAGTGTCATCATCAGACCTTTAGAGTTCTATGTAAATTCTTATGGACGGGCCCCACACTCCCTTAGCAGAAACCCCCAACTAAACTCCCATAGACAAATGAAGAGTGTTCAGTAAATAGAAGAGTGTACATGGTCAGCCTGACCACTCGGGGGGCAGTGTTGCTGCTGCTGCTTAGCATGTTGACCTTCCATGAAGAAGTAGGGCCAAAAGGCCCTGATAGTCTGTAGTCATGGTAATAGCACCAGGTTGCTCTAAATGCATCATAAACTTGGTACTAATAATAAAAAATAAGCTTCTGTTTTATAACTTTGGTACTAATAACAGTTTAACATTACTTACATTGGCCAACAGAGTTTTTGTTAACACTGGTGTACTCATCTTTTAGTGGATTATACATGGATTATGTGTTTACGTCTAACCAGTAGGTACATATTTGATAAGAAAGTTTTGGAAGCATTTTTGTTTAAAAAGGCAACTACATTCATACACAAATTTGTTACGAACGGGACTCGAACCCGCGTTGACGCCACGCCACTGGAGATAGGGGGGTGGAACAGTGGAAGCTGTCAGGGAAGCATATTTATTAAAAACTAAAACTTTACAAAAACAAACGGGACTACAATACAAAAATGAAAGCCCAGTAGAAAATAAACACAGAACACGGCTGGACAAGACTAGGCAGGACTCGCGTAACATCAACCCACGAAAAACAACACAACATCAAAAAATGTCGAACACAAAACAATCAGGCTGCGCACAGCCGATAATCAGATACTTGGGGTGCGCGCAGCTGATATAACTTAAACAATAACGAAAAGAACAGAACATAACCAAAACAAACTACAACGACACCTACGGGACGGAGACACTACAAAACAAGACACTGTCACGCGCGAGTCGTGACAAAATTAGTACACTAGTTCTTTTATCCTTACACTTAACACCAAACATCATGCAAATATGATAACAATACAATGCAATTCAAATACGTTCTCTGCCACATCCAAATTCTTTTCCCCCACACAAAATAAGTATGGACAATTTTGTGTTATAGACTAATGCCACTAATGACAAACAAAAGCTGTCCTGGCACTGTTAATATCTCTCATGTTTACTTTTCTGTCACACTCTGCCTGTTTCTTTTTTTTGACCACTAGTGGTCACTGTTGTGTTATTTCGGTCTATTTGCCCTGAGTTAATTTGAGTTATCAGTTTTATTGTCTTCACCTGTGTGCCAGACAGCTTTAACTGTTTAAGCAGCGCTGATCTTTTGATAAAAGACCAACCCAGTTCATCTTGGGTTTTTCCATTTCTCCTCTGTGGCTCGGATGTTAGAGCGTACGCTCTTGGCGCCAGGGACTCGGGTTCAAATCCAGCCCTGACAGAATACCGAAGCCAACATGAACCCAAAAACGCAAGACGAGTTCCTGAGCACGGTTCGACGCCATGACGCAGCTCTCGCCCAACAGTGGCGAGACATTCTGAGATTCTGGCCGAGCTGCTTAGATCTGTTCGTCAACTCTCCGAACAGAGTTGTTCCTAACTCTCTGACGTTTGAGCTACAACCCTCCTCGTTCCCGTCAGATCGAGCAAAGATATGTCATCACCCTCCTCTCTGGCAAGGCTACTGCTGTCTGGAAGGCTAAGGCTCCCTGCTGTTCCAGTTATGCCACCTTTGAGCAAGAGTTTAAGCGGGTCTTTGATCACCCCCTCAGTGGAAGGCAGGCCTCCAGGTTGCTTCTCACTATACGGCAGGATAGTAATTCAGCAGCTGAGTCGCCATCCAGTTCCGTACCCTGGCTGCCACCAGTGGGTGGAATGAAGAAGCGCTGATGGACTGTTTTCTGAATGGCTTATCAGATATGATCCTGCCTCTACTGTGGTCAAGAAGGACAGTTTAGTTCCTCCTGTCCCGAGCTCCTGGGAAACGGCCAGCCCCCACTAGGAAGGGAGGGTCTCTAGTGGGGGTTGCCCACCCCTTTATCCCTTCAAACACGGACTGTCCCTTCCTGTTACTGTCAGCTGGGGAGGACACACTCACAACCTCCAGGCCCTTGTTGACTCTGGCCCTGCCTGTAATTTTTTGGACTCTAAGTTGGCCAAGTTCCTTCAGATCCCTATTGATGCCCTAGATACTCCCCTCTCAGTCATTGCATTAGATGGTCAACCCATAGCCCCTGGAGAAGTTACCCATATAACTACCAATGTAAAGCTGACTATCTCCCACCACCACAAGGACATTTGTTTTCATATAATTTCCTCGCCTGAGTTTCCCCTGATTCTGGGGCATCCCTGGCTGCTGCAGCACAACCCACAACTGGACTGGGTTGCTGGCTCGGTGCGGAGCTGGGGTCTCCCTTGCCAGTCCTCATGCCTCTCCCAACCCCATAGACCCGAGTCTCTCGAGCCCCTTGATCTGTCCCAAGTTCCCCCTGAGTACCACCACCTTAGAGCAGTTTTCAGTAAAGCCAAGGCCACTTCCCTTCCCCCCCACCGCCCTTATGACTGTTCTAACGAATTGCTCCCTGGCACTACGCCTCCCCGGTGCCATATTTTTTCTCTGTCTCCCCCTGAAAGGGAGGCGATGAAAACCTATATTAATGAGTCCCTGGCTGCTGGCATCATCCGCCCCTCCACATCCCCGGCTGGTGCT
>JBAJNP010004039.1:0-14127 GCA_036877545.1 Yasuhikotakia modesta
GTGTATGACATCCACAGCGCCCGACACACGATGGCAGCAAAGCTCCATAACTGAACAACTACGTAAGAAAGCGCGACAGGAGACGAGGGTCAGAGTTTGTGCAGCTGCATTCGTGTCTTTTTGTGGACGCCAGTACATTTCTTGTACTTTGACATTATTATAAGTTATCGAAGTACCTCATTTATGAAAACTGTGTATTTTTACTTTATTTCAAACAATGTGCGTTAACTTATTTGTATGTGTAAACATCCAGAATTTACCACAGCACCTTCTCACCTGTTAGCAGATGTATGTTTATGAATAAGTGTGAGCAAGCAGCAGTCATATCATATATCACATATATCACACATATTATATATATATCATATAAGAATGATGAAATCAGTGTGAAACGGATGGTGGTGGATGCGAGCAACACGGTGAAAGGCGTCTTCAGGCTCTTTATGGTCTCGGCAACCAACTTTAAATAACGCCTTTCCCACGTGTCTTAGAGTATAGAGAGAAGATCTCCGCTATTTCTTTACTGTTTCTCCTACACAGCAAAAACAACAACAAACCTGCTTTGATTCCTAAGAAACCAGCTGTAGTCATCCAGCACTGAAAATGTCCTGGAGCGCTTGCACTCAGAAGTCTGAGGTGTTATTAAAAGCTCTTTCTCTTAGATACTTCCAAGAGCAAATGACATTTACATTCATTTATCGTCAACAATTATATCATTAAAGTCTGTTTTTATGCCATTTCAGGAGAAAACAAACTGACTCAAGAATTTTAAAACGCTTCTTAGGCTATAAAAGGGCCCTAATCCTCTGATTACTAAAGTGCTTATTTGAATAATCCATAAAGAATTTACAGTCTATTATATTTACATGTTGAAATGATTGTTTCCTTTCTTTCTCTGTGAATGTTTGTCATACAGTAAATCTAAAATCTCTGACTGACTTTTTCAGATATCTTCTGTTAGATTATTGGTAGATTTTTGTGCAGCATGTCTTGTCCTGAAGCGGTTACCTGAATGTTAGTTATAAGAATGCATCAATGGGTAATCTTTCTAGTCAAGATAATCCTGATCCCAGGATACCTTTCCAATCTTTCTTAATCTCTGATTAGGTAGTTTGTCTTGTCTAATGCAGTTGTTTACCGAGTGCTTCAACTGTAAAAACTTCATGTCTTCAGTTTTGACTGTTTCTTCAGAGGTGCTCCTTACATTATTCTTCATGTGTTACGGCTTTGTGAGGGCAGGTTCACTTCAGATCTGGGTAATTCCTAGTTCAGTTTTAATAGGATTAGGGTTTAGACAGCAGGGTGCAATGTGTGCCAGCCAGCTGTGTCTGCCCCCAGGATATCAGGTGAGGTTGAAACTGAAGCTGTCCTGAATAGACTTTGTGCCTGTAGTTCATAGTGAGATACAGGAGAATGCAGAGAGAGTCATGTTGTAGTCTGAGGTGAAACTAACTTCTGGTGAAATCAAGTGTTGTATTGTTTTAATCCTTTCCCAAATAGTTTGTAATTGTGCTGTGCTGATACAGTTAGGTTCATCAAGTTCTCATTTTTATTTGAAGCTCTCATTAAAACTGTCCTGAAATGAGCATTTTCCACCCCTGATCTCCGTTTTTTGACGCTGAAGAACTTCACACCAAACTATTGTGATGTTTTCTGTTCTTCACCAGATCAGGAAATTGCAGTGTGTGTGTTTCTGTACTCAGATATTTTGTACTTCATATTCAAGTGTGTGTTGATTTTAAGACGTATGTAACAAGCAGAACTCAAGAAAAATACCCCGTTTGCTTTACTTATCCATTTGCTAAGTCGTCGTAGAGTATGTGGGGTAAAAATGTTTGTGATGTAGAATCAGTTGTTAGAAACCAGAGCTTCTTTCTGTGAAAGGCTCCGAGGTGCTTTTTGTTTCAAGCATGGTTTCACATTGTGCTGAGCCAACTGGCTGATCTAGTTCATTGAACACAGCAGAGAAACTTCATTCCTCCTGAAACACAGACTTCTCATCATGTTTGTCCAGCAGATTCATTGTCACCCACAGATTTAGATGATTTTCCCTGTTATCTTGTGCTGCTGATGGATAATGATTAGTGACGTCAGAGGTTATGTACTAGATGTCCAGGTTGTTCAATGAAGATGGCTATTTCTGCGGTGCTGTACACATTTTCTCTTTCTCGTAGTGCACACACACGTTAATTAGGTAAATCAACTAATGAAATTACAGATTTAACTTTATAAGGTGACATACAGTATTTCAGATAGAATCTAGATATTGAGGCAGAATTTAGGCAGAATCGTGAAGATCGGAAAACTTGCAGAAAGACAACGAGCGCTCTTTTGTATTCCTCTGATAATCGCAACACCTCCTAATGAGAACGGATGCCACCATTACGTAATTCTAGACAAAATGTACAGATCAGCTTAGAGGAGCGAAAAACTGTGAGGGTTAGAAAAACAAACAATGAAAAGAACATTCAAAGTTTTCTTTCCACTTTAACTCAGCGTTCATAAAAAACACTTTCTGCTCCCTCGAGGGACTGAAACGGAGAGTTCGGCCTTGAAGAGAGAGAGACTTGTGTTTTTGTGTGTAATTGTCGTGGTGATGGAGAGAGGGAACAGAGCAGAGTTAGAAAGCGTGAAAAAGAAAGGGCCCTCAGTGACACGCTAGTACCCATGACAACTACCCCTCCAGGGACTGACCCCCCTTTTCAAAACTCCACCCCCAGCTAAACACCCGCTAATTGGGGCATTCGCTTCATGTGTTTCTCTACTGATCCTTTGCCAGAAATATCAACATTGTCGTTAATTCTCTGTCATCTAATCATTTTTTCTGGAATTCATTTACGAGGCAAAGCACTAACCATAAAGCTATAGATCTTCCCAAAAACATACAGAATGAAAAGTGTGTGATGGAACTATGAAATCACTGCTCATATAATCTCTCCAAAGTCAATTATACAAAAGAGTTTGTGTCCTTCATGGTGTTGAAGCCACTTTAGAGAAACTTCCAATAAGAATCTTAAACAAATTTAAACCTTTTTGTGGTGATGGCAGCCTTTCGACTGCTTTCGCCAGCACGCCACAAAATGAATTCAGTCTGGAGAGCTTGAATGTTTATTGTGAAAACCTGGTCCTGCGCAGGCTGCGTTCATTCTCTTTTTGGTTTCTCATCGAGTCTTCCATACAAAAGAGTTTGATCTTTAAATGGCACAGCCTAATCTGCCTTTATAATTCTATATAGTTTGTCAAGATGAATTACATTTGTACGTGACAGCGCAGTGTGCAGTACATGTAAACAAACACGGGCTAAATAAGCAGAACCAGGGGCTAAGGGTGTGGCTCTGGTGTGCCAACAGTTTACTGCTGGTTTACCGTCCTTCCCCCCCATGAGCAGTTTAGTCCGTACAGAATTTACTATAATGAGAGCACAGATCTGGAATAGCAGCTTCTGTTAAACTGTTTGGACAGGTTAATATGGGCTCCCACTTTTAATAATGTAGAATAATTCATGTTTTACAGGTTATAAAATACGGCAGTATAAAATAATTATTAAAGTCATTTCTTGCTGTTTTCTGTTTGACACAAAAATTGTTTGTATGGGAACAAAGAGTCCAGTACTTTATAAAGGTGAAACTTGCTCTACCTTGAAAAAGAGAATTTGTATCAAAAAGAAAAATGCAAATGATCACCAATAGCTGCCCTGAATCCCTCACTGCAGCCTTTAATACAATTGCAGTTAGCTTTATACATGAAACAGTACAAATCTGTAGTATGTCTTCATTTACAGTGTGTGTTTGAGGATGGAAGAGAAAGTCTCCCTTGTCTCTTCATTTGAACTGTTAAAAATACACATGATGATATGCGCCCTTAGGAATGCATAGTGCATGCGGGCATCTCTGCAGGCCGGTGTCCTGGGTACTAAACTAATCTAGTTTCTGAACATTGCTGTTGTGAAAAGTGCAGTTGTTTGGTGCAGCGGTGACCATTTAGTAAAACGTAACTCTCTAGACTGGATTAAGTCTTTCTCTGGTTCCACACAGCTAAGTAGATCATAGTTTTAACCAATTACTGTGAATAATTCAGGGATGTGGTGAACGAAGTTAATATCTTACACAAAAGAGGTTGAGATAAAGAGCTTAAAGTTTGATTCCTTTCTGTTCTGTTGTGTGTTAGTCTTCATCAGATTCTCATGTATCTAATCTGCAGATATTTTATTCTTGTTTTAAGTCTAAATCCAAGCAAGCCTTTCAAGTACTTTTTTAAAATGAATTTTAGAATTTGAAATGATTATTTAGTTTACTATACTAGATTCACTGTAGTTGTGACAGTGTTTTGATATTTTTACTGTAAAACATTTTACACACCTTACATTAATTCATGTATGTTATCAGGTCCAGTCTGACACTTTTGCTACATTGTCTTTCCTGTAGGAATGTGTGTCCCTGACATGCTTTTGTTACTTCATTTAGCACATTGTGTAGTTTGTCAGGATACAAAGTTACTGATGTACCGGCCATGGCCAGAGTTTTCAAGGCCATCTAACGTGGTCTTCTGAATCGTGGAAACGTGTTGTGTGCGAGATCTTCATGTGAGGAGTTGTTTGTGTGGCTGAGCTCTGTGGCAATGAGGCGCAGAATGATGTGAAGAAGAATCATGTTGTTGTGACTGGTAAATGAGTTGGTATTGAAGCACAGAGTAACTCACCTGGATTAGCTGGTTCAGGTGTGTTTGATTAGGACGCTGCTGTCATAACCTACAGCCAATTAAAATTGATATGAATGCTTTTCTTTTAAATGTTGCAGATGCAGTCTCACATGCTGATGAACAGAAACCGCTCTGCATGCACCAGGAATAATGCTTTTGGAGTAGAAGCAGTTGCTATGAAGTGACAAAAGGAGAACAAGTCCTAAAAATCGTTTCTTTGAGCCCAGTTTGTTTGTCTTGAGTTGTTTCTGTGCTACCTCTGTTCAGGCTTGTTACATCTGTGCAAATGAAAGCATCCAATTTCATGTTGCTGGATTATCTAAAACAGATTGTACCATAATCGTAGACTTATAAAGAAGTAATAGCTAAGCATTGTTTACACACAGACAACATTAGAAAAATGGCTGAAAATGTGTGATCAGATTGTCTGTATTAATGCCACTAATCTGACAAGCTCCAAAAAATGTAGTGATTATTTTTTTCTCACTCGTTGCAACAAACTTGTCACATGAAGCCGGCCAATCAGCTTAAAGCTTTGGAAGGTCTTTCCAGTTTTGTTCTCGCTATCATCAGATGGTCAGTGAACACTGTGGGCGGTCTATGGGTGTGTGTACTGCAGACTCCTGAGACAATAAATGCACTCGACCCTAATCAACCTACTTCCCACGACCCTATCACAGCTGACACCACCCTACTATCCCCCTGTCTCCATGTCCCCTTACTGCACACAAACAGCACCAAACCGAAATAAATGTTTCCTCTCCACCAACTCCTGTCCATTTATTGACAGCTCTGAACTTTCCTCAGTCCACAACATGTCAAACCTAGCTTCCCATAGACAGCATGGTTTTATTTGCTTTGATGTTGGCCCTTCCCCACGTCTTTTTCTTGTTAATTTAAACCGTGAAAGACAATCAGCTCTGGTGGATGAAGAATGTGATAAACATTGGAAGGAGGGTGGGTCGGGCCATGATGCGCTCTGACTGGGCCAACGAGGAATAAAGAGATGCTGAAATTTTGCCAGTACATGTGATGGTCTCTCCTTGAAGTGTTCAGTGCTTAAAACAAAACTAAGAAATGAGAAACAGTTGTTGAAGGAGGCGCTGTTTGCCTTCACATTCAATTAGCTCGCAGCGTTTACATGCTGCCCAGACACACCTTAACTTACCTTTACCATTAAAGGATAAGATCACGATCATCAGTTACTCTCTGATGTCACCCATCAGAGTGTAAGACAAGAAAGAATTTTAAGTCAAATAAATGACTCTTGTGTATATATAGTTGCAAGGAATGGTTGCAATGAACAAACATTAGAACCTGTGTAATCTGTCATGAAAGTTTCCTGTACAAATGCATGTGTGCTAACTGCAGCAATCTCAGTTTTGGGTGGTGGACGTGAGATGGATTTTAACCTTGTTAAATTGAAACTGAGTTTTCACTGAAAATTTTCATATTTTAATCCGTATATCTTAGTCGATAAAATCCTCAACCTTGTCTGCTAATCAACTTTATATGCCTTCAAAATATATATATATTGGACATCATTTATGTGGACGCATTACTTTTATGGCACATTTATTGTAATGGCATATAAATGTCTTTATTTAGTGCTCCACAGAATAGTTTTTTGTGAACGTCCTTTGTAGTAAAGAGAATGAAAACAGTCAAAGATAGTTTGTACTTCATATCTAATGGCGCTCACCGGTGTCAGTCTCAGGTTTCTTTATCCTGCACATCCTATTTCTGTTGGTTGCAGGTCAGAAGGAAAGAAAGCAGGGGAATTTTGAGGTATAAAGAGTATTCGTATTCCCATGTGGATGAGATAAATTGCTGTTTATGTTTCAGCGTAGGCTGACAGACATAATGTTCCTTTGTTTATGTTTTGGATGAAGACCTGCCTGGCAGCAGAAGCTAGAAACATGTTGAGACAGCCAGAGCTGAGAGGTGTGCGGTACGACTGCACTGTAGTTTCCCAGAATACAAAGCAATGATGGTTGCCAAGAACTGCCACCTGAAACGGTGTCATAAACACAGCTCATATGTACTGCTAGAGTAAGTTATGTGCTCATTTAAATATGAATAAGCTCAAAAGTAAATAATTTAACGGCGTCGATATTAGAATATATTTGTTTAAACTGCATAAAGTCACATTCATTCAGTATTCCTGATTTATATGCAGACATGCAGCAGCTAACTATATATTCTTGGCAGCAGGTTTGGCTAATGAATATTGAGGTGAGCCCCAGTGGAGATGAGAGTGATAACTAAATCAGAGCTGAGCTCCTCCGCCTGCTGTTTCTCCTTCATGCCTGCCGCTCCCAGCCGTCATCAATGGCTGGACAGGAAATAATCCGCAGTGGGACAGGAGCCCTACTAAACCCACATCCCATCCTTCACCGCATCGCCCCATTGCCACAGACACCAGCACACAGGAACCGCATCAGACCAAAATACATGTGAATTCTCTCCACCAACTCCTGTTCATCCCTTGGCAACTGACAAAATCTTCATCCTAGCTTCCTGTGGATCACTCAGAAAGCAGCATTTGAGGACAGCATGGTTTTCATTTGCTTTGATGTTGGCCCTTCCCCACGTCTTTCTCTTGTTCATTTAAAGCGTGGAAGACAATCAGCTCTGGTGGATGAAGAATGTGATAAACATTGGAGAGGATGATGGGTGGGGTCAGATGGTGAAATGTTGCCAGCGCTGTCTGTGGAGCTGGAAGTGAAGCGAGTGCTCAAAAAAGCACTTGAAGGAGTTTCAGTTCATTGGTACAATTGATTTCCAAGCACGGGTGGGGGGGTGGTTGAACTTACATGACGTTTCCTACTGTGCATATCTAAGGGAAGCCAGCAACGATTATGCAACTTGTTACTCAACAGCTCTTTAAAATGCGAATCAAATGGCAAATGTATGGAAGCTCTCGATGATTCTTTCCAGCTTTTCTCAATGTGGTCTGAGTTGTGGACTAGCTGCCAAAGAGACTTTGAGGAGCACTCGTTTTAGAGATGTGTTCTATCTAAAAGCGAGCTGACACTAGCACTCCAAAACCAGGGTAGCGGACATGCCTCCAAGCTCAAAAATGTCGTCCTCAGAGAAAGCGGTGAGCTGAAAGAGAGCCATGTTTGCTTTGGATGGATTCAAAAGAGTCACTGAGCGATAACGGATCTTTCTCTGTTCCTGTAAATGAGCCGCTGACAGAGGAAAGAAGACTGGGCTTTGTCCCTGTACCATCCCAGAACCAAATAGAAAAAAGTCAGCTTCCTTTTTTCCTTCTATTTTGGTCTTTCTCTGGAACAAGAAATAGTGTGGGAGATCCCCCCCCCCACCACAAAAGGCACATGAAACCCACTGCGTCCTGTGCTTCCGTGTTGTGTTTTAATATGGATGAAGTGTACTGCAACAGCTTTCCTATTTAAATCGTACTTTACCACTTGGAATTGTAGTCATATTTGGGGTTAATTTTATGTAAGCAAGGCATCACAAGAGCAACTGTGTGTGTATGACTAGATGAAGATGCAGTGCCTGACATGTAGTCAAGGACTGAAACTTCAGGGGTCTCTGTGGAGTGACACTGTTTGAATGTTGACATGAATGTCATGTGAGGTGATATTGGTTTTTGCTATGCACCGTTCTACTAAAAATCTTTACCTAAGGACAGGATTGTATGGCTGTATCAGTGCTTGTTTTGTAGCATGTGTTGTTATTTATGTGACTGCATACTTTTTGCCACATACATGTCCCACAAAAACTACCTCTCATGCAAACAAATGTATAAAAATGGGTCTTTCTGTCCTCGGGGACATGATGAAAGTGTGTAATGCTGAATTTGATCAGTTGAAGAGATTGTGGTGAAAATGCAGTGCAGTAAATAATTCCTTACTCCCTCACAATCTTATCCCCATAAGCATGAAAAGCTTGGAAAGATCTCTGCTCAATGGTTGCTTTCAGTGGGAAAGTGTGTGTGTGTGTGTGTGTGTGTGTGTGATCTTGGCTCTAATGGACCACATACATTGAAGCTCAGGTATGTGAGGTGTTTTCTCTCTTGGTGGCCAAACATATTTGTAGCCTGTCAGTATGAATAAACCCTTTTTACTTAAACTGCTCCCTCAGTCTTTCTCTCTCTCTGTTGTCGCTTTCATTCATTCTGAGAAACTAATCTGTTACATTAAATTTATATTAAGGTACCCAAGAAAATGCACATGAGAGCATGACACTTCTGAAAGATGACAGCTGAGGTCATTCTTATTACAAATGTGTGAATCATGCATCACTAAGTTAATACTGATGGTAACGGTAAGACTATATAACTAATGGTAACCATTAGTTTTCCAGAGTCATTTAATGTGAATTGCATGCAGTGATCTGCTGTGAATGATGTGACGAGAAGTAATGTTTCTTATCTTAAGACAATTGTATTGTAAAGATACGTATAAACCTTGTGTAAGAAGAACTGTACCTACTGGTTTATCTGCTTTGTTCGTGCCCTAGATTCAGCAGCTATGCAAATCAGCTTATGATGCACTTGGTCAGGTCTGGAGATCAGATTCCTCCCTCCACAGCAGGTCAAACTCTTATACTTTTGGGACTATTTATGCATGTTTTGATGTGTTTTATTTTGTAAGTCCTAACTGATAAGCAAAAGTGTAGGTTTGTAGTTAGTTAGAAGTTAGATAAGTTGAAGTGTCTTTTTGTCGTTTCTTTCTGAAAAGCACAAAGAGGTGAAGCCACAGATCCGAGCCAAAAGAGCAAATGGATAAGTGATGAAACACGTTTGCTGTGCCCTGAAAGGAGTGTTGAGATGTTGCCATCTAATTCAGGAGCGCAGTGAATGAACTAAACATTAATGGTAAGATGGATGCAGTAGGAAAACATTATCAAGAAATCAGCCAAACTTAAGTTACCTCTCTTTTGACAGGCAATGTTTTTCTCCAAAAGGTTCAGATTTCAGAGGTCCAATGGATGTTTTTTACTGGCAAGACAGGGAAGACAGTGAAGCTAACTGGAAGTTTGCGTAAAGGGAAAAATACATTACTGGGTGTGTCTTGGGGTGTGTGTGTGTTTGTTGGGGTGTGTGTAAAAGAAGGCAGTGTTTAGCAGTCTGACCAATCAAACAGCACTGTTTGTGCCCTCTGTGCGTTCAGTTATAGATCAGTGAAATCATACGGCAGGACCTTCAGTTTGTGTGTGTGTGTTGTACTTGACCCTCCTGAGCTTTACTGCTGCTTCCTAAAGCTTAGCGGTAGGACGCTCCTCACCTCCACAGGAATTAATCTGGAGAGATATCTGAAGACTTCAGCTTCACCCCCTGCAGATCCTCCTTACATAACTGTTTGTTGTTCATTCTTTGATCTCTGTCAGAGACCATAAGGCCCATGACTGCAGTCTGAGCTGCTTTTAGAACTTCCTATAATGAGATTTTTATTTTGTTTGTTTTCATGCAATTATTCATGTCACTTCAATAAACTGTTCGTATTATGTTTTTTTATTATACAGCAGTTAGTTCCTGTCCTCTAATCTGATTGGACAAGCAGTTCTACAGCTGAATGCTTCATTTTTTTTTTTTTTTTTTTTTTACTCCTCGTGTCCCTGTTTGTTGGGATTCACACTGGTGCTGGTTAGTGAGTCGGGCTTGTAATCAATAGTTTGCCAAATCGATTTCGGCGCCGGCAGGTAACAACTGAAGTGCCTTTGACTCCCCACCAGTGATGGGTTACATGCAGAGGTCACATTTTGGGCATGGGTCACCATGTCTGACAATAACATGTCACTGTCACTTTAACAACGTACAACATAAGTGGTTTTATTCTGTCTTTCATTTGCTGAACACCTTGTTCATGAAACTGTTGTATAACAGCAGAATTGTGCACACAGTCTGGCTGTTAAACAACAGCTGAATGAACAGCTGTGATGTTGCTTATTATAAACCAATAAATTAACCATTTTATGAAAGTAATTTGGCCAGTGAAGTGGTGGTTTGCAGTGAATTTAGCTTTCAGCCACTCTTTTAGGCACCTTAGCAGTTATAGCTTCACTGTAAACCACAGCTTTATAGGCTTATTGCTTTAATACTCAAACTCTACTATTCACCAAAAATGCATTTCTTCTTTTCCTTTGTGGTCCATTTTCTGGTTACCATGGTCCCGTTTCAGTCGTCTGTAGCAGCATGACCGCCCAAAACTGGTTTGACAGCATGCGCACCACTGTTGGATTGAGTAGGAGTGAGCAGTAACAAATGCATGGACTGAAAAAACAGTGGCAGGAGAGGTATTCCCACTGGGTTCTTTATGCAGGCTTAAAGCTCTGTTAGACCTTACTGCCCAAGGGCCATGCTGCCACAGCTATGAAGTCATACTTTTTGACAAAACCAGCCACAAAGTCTACTGTGTCCAGTGTGGACGAGGGTGTGAATTAACAGCCAAAAGTGGCTAGTGGGGAGCGCTAGTTCAAGATGTTTTTTGACATCATGGGAAAAGTTCTCTAAAAGTCAGTCTAAATATGTACAAACAGACACTGTTATCATTGTTATCCATGCTATGGCCTTTTGTTCCTGCCTGCACATTCTCAAAGATACTCCTGGGTTGGTGTTTGGAGTCAGTTCTGTGGTCGGAATAAAATCACTATCACGGTTCTGTTGTACTGAATATTGGCATGATTGTGAGTTTTTTTTTTTTTGTTTTGTGTGTGATATTTGCCTACTAATGGCCAAATCAGTGATATCAGTGAATCAGACCATTTATCTAATGTGTTTCCTGCCTGTTGCGTGAGATGCTGGGAAAGGCTTCAGTTGCTGTGACACTGCAGAGGACAAGCAGGACTGCAGAATAGATGGATTATTGCAAGTAATTTTTTGTTTTGCAACCATCCTATATTTTGTATAGGATAAGTACCTTTAATTTCGAAAGTTTTTGTTGTGAATGCACTAGATTACAGGAAAATATGCAATGCCACGTGGCTGTGTAACAGGTATTTGTAGCCCAATTAAGTTGAATTATTCAAATCATTTCTCAGTGGTTTTCTCAGGGCACAGTAAAGACTGACCTCTGGCCTGCTTGACAAGGCTTGCTAAGGAAACTTGCCAGAGCGTTCTATGAATGTTCCTCTGACAGACTCTATTGCAGGTGTGTGTTTTGAGTGCTCTGAAGTTTGTTTTCCCATTTCTTAATCCATCTTTCTTATTATGGCTCTCCTGCCTTTGTGGCACGAAGCCACAATGATACAGTGTGTAAAGAAACAAAGGCCTGGCGTGTGCAACTCTGATATTTGTTTTATCAAGCTCCTATTATCAAGGAAATTTGTAAGCACTTCTCGTCATCAAAACATTGGGTAGGGTGTTGTGTGGCTCAGACCAGGCCATTAACTCTGATCTAGCATGAATGATATTCTACAGCGCATTTATTTCAGTTTGCATCCGTGGAATGAGGAATTGGCTCATGAGTTGCTCATATTTCTGACCAAAGTGGCCATGCTAATAGCGATAGCATATCGACCCAGAAAAGCCCGTCTCCACTGACATCTGGAACAGCCATTCACAGAGTCCAACATGATTCACATGAACATGAACCCATCACCAGTTTTAGTAAGGAAATAATGTAGAATTGCCATCTGAGGTCTGCGTGCATAGATCCCACGGCCGCCACATCTCTTTACCTCATTACCACACTTGAACACTACTGTACACACTCCTGTAGTGATAACGCAACTGTGAGTCCACCTTGACTCTTCTATGATTTTGTGTTGTTATGGTAACAATGACTTGCCTAAGAAATTAAATGAAAAGGTAAAATAGATTTCGTTTTGCTTTCTCTTCTGAAGAAACATACCCATCTAAGTTGGTTTGCTCTGTTTTAGCTGGTCTTTTGGTCTTGGTTTGGCTTGTTTGTTTTAAAGGAGCAGTTCAGCTGTTTAGATTGGAGACCAGCTGGCCGAACAGCTAATCCATCTGGTCTAGACCATCGCAAGACCAATAAACTAGCTTAGGCTGGTTCAGGATGCTTGTTTCTGCAGGGCCCTTTAAGAAAAAGTATTTCTTTTTGTAGCTCTTGGAAACACAATTGGATCCACTGGAGGCTAGTGGGTTGGGAAATGCTTGGAATTCAGCTTAACACGTAATGAGAGCTCAGACACACACTAACAAATGTGTGTTTTCTTTAAGACTAAGAATATCTCCAGCTGAGATACTAAAAGAGAGAAGACACTTATCACGTTGCAGGAATAAACACTTTCTGATGCTGGTTTGTAAAACACACACGTATAAAAACACGTGCACACATTTTGTTAAGGTTTGGCACCATCGACAGGCAGCGTTCCATATCCACATTGTGGAGTCACAGAGCCACACACTGAGACACTCCAACAGCAAAGGACAGTGGAAAAGTTGAGGAAACATTATGACACACTCTTCCTCTGAATGTCCAGCAACCACTAAATGAAGCTCTTGATTTTTTCAGGTGGAGCAGTGACATGAGAAGATCAAGAAAAGATAAACAACTATGACCAAAAAAATGGGCCTAATCTGGAGAAGCTCCGACTATTAGTATCACACGGATAGTACGGCTATAATTCTATCATCTGGCAAGTGGAATAAGAAAGAAAATGAGAGAAAGAACAGATATTTGGCAGGCAGCTTGAGTCTTAACCACCACAAACAGGCCTGACGTTCACAAAGGTGGTCACGGTGGCTATAGAAGCGCCTTAAGCAGCTCACTGTGCCCACACAAACCCTAGCAACCCTAGCTTAGTTATTCAAACCTGGAAAAAATATACACATGTAGAGTTTGGCCTTCAGTGACTGTAGCAAAGGAATTAGAACCTGAATGCCAGAAGATTACCATCAAGCCCTTGTAGGAGAGATCTGAAGATAAAGACTGCTGCAGAGACACACAGAATATCTGGAGATAGGACAAGAGGAGAGGTTGAGCTAGAGAGAGGAAAGCTTTGTTCCAAAACCTACAGTTGCTGCCTACAAAGACAGCATTCTGGCTGAGATGAAACCTCAGGTGACATATTTGTAACTAAGCATCTAAATATGTAGATAGTCTGTGCAATACACAATGAAACAATGACCTTAAATTGTTTTCTATCAAGATTTCTCTTGCTTCATAGCCTGTCTTGCATAGAGTTTGTCACAATGCATTATGAGATTGTCTCTTCTGCAGAAATGCTCAAAGCAAACTCAGTAGGTTCTTCAGCAGAGCTGGAGAGAGATGGACTCTGGCAGCTCTTCATGCCTGTTGCAGCAGTCTTATAAACCACTCCTTAAGTATCTCAATATGTCCACCCTGTTACTAGCCAACAGCATTAATACGGTCTCCTCTGACCTTAAATTGCTGTGTGTGTGTGTGTGTGTGTGTGTGTGTGTGTGTGTGTGTGTGTGTGTGTGTGTGTGTGTGTGTGTGTGTGTGTGTGTGTGTGTGTGTGTGTGTGTGT